>APFE030217555.1:74626-117274 GCA_000404065.3 Pinus taeda | reverse complement strand
AACAAGTGGGAGATTGTTGGGTTGTGTTATATTCTTTCCACGACTAACCTATGTAGTGAACCGGGGGGTTAGAGGGGGCGCGGAGCCCCCCCTTCGTTGCGCCGATTGCGCAGTGGGAGGGTCACAGGGGGGGCGGCAGCCCCCCTTGTCCAGGGTGTTTGAGGGGGGCAGGTAGCCCCCCTCTACGGGGTTCGGGGCAACGCCCTGAGAAATTCTTTTTTGGACCCTATATTAGGTTGGGCGAACGTACCTATGGTTTTCGGTCCATGGTTTTGGATGCGATGGTTTTCGGTCCATGGTATTGGATGCTTCGGCATGTATAAATATCTATTGTAACATTGAAAGGAATATAATGAAAAATCAAGCTGGTAGTCTCGGTTTTGAGATCCAGTGGGAAATCTCTGTGTATATGTGTTTTATGTGTTATGCTCTCACATTTTTATTTTTCCTGTGATTTAGAATTCATATGCAGGTTATTTCTGTACGGGGTTAAAACCTACATCTCTTTGGTTTATAATCAAGACCAAGCATCCTACCTGTTAAATCGCTTCCTTAGAAATGTGGCAAGCACCATGAGATGGTAGTCATGTACCCAAACGTAGTCATCATCAGGGTTGATCACTTATATGACCTTGTCTGCAAATATCTTGTTAGCAGACACATAAGCCTGCCAAAGGGATCAATCAAAGCGGCCTCCATGATCTGGAGCAAGGGGCAACGAGGGTTCTTGCTAAGTTTCAGGAAAACTTAGCAATTCCCAAGAACAGTTATGGTTATATTTCATCCAATGGAGGGGATATGTACTTAGGGGGATCTTGTATATATTTTTAGTATGGGGAGGGAATAATAACTAGGATTTACATAATAAGTTAGAAGTTAATATGAAATTTGATCAAAAAGCGCTAAGGATAGAAATCTTAGGCTTTAAAGGGGAAATAGGAGTTTTAGCGGAAGTGTGAAAATTCCTTGAGTAAAGCAGATCTTTACCAAGGCAACTGATATGAAAATGATGAGACTAAGAGATATCAAGCAGATCTTGACCTCTTTAGGGGAAGTTAGTGAGTGTTTGAGGAAAGAGGAAGAAGGGGAATTTAGAGATGCCTCGCTTGAGCTCCTCCAAATGGAAACTGCCTTATGCTAGAGGTGTGAATGGATATGACACATGAAACATGAAATGAAATGGATCACAAGCCTTGATTCTGCCAGCACAATGCTACCTACCCGGCCTACTCACCTAACATTTTTTCTTCTTTTGGTTTGGGTGCACTTGAACTAGCATACCCAGCCTTTCAACTTTTCTTTTAGCTATCCTCCTATCTAAATCAATCCTTGTCTCTTCCGGGGCTCAGATTAAGCTAACGAGCGCCCTTGTTTCTCTACCTATTTACCAATCCACCAAGATTAAGCTTGTTTGGACAGATATTCATCTCTATATTCTAAAACAAGCAGTTGAAACCTAGGGAAGCCAAGATTAAACTGTTTGGCCTTCCCTTAACTGAAAAACTCTTCAAAATTGGAATAACTTATCAAAATGGAAACTCTGTGGAAATATGGAACCTTTGCAGTAATAAAAAGATGACATATTTGGCATGTAAACAGTCAATCATGAAATATGAACACCTATTGCAATAGGAGGCTAACAGTGGCTCCACTTGGGGATGAATTTTCCTTGTGAAAAGCCAAGAACAGCAGGTCAGACTGCCTTGATCTTCTATTGTCGCTGTAGAATGAAAAAGTTCTCGGTTGGCTACTAAATGACTTGGTTCCTTGAGGCCTGGACACAACAATCTCATGAACTAAATTGTTGCGAATATATAGCACTGCCTGCTTTCTTCTGCGTGCTTATTACTACATGCACCTCTGCCTGATCACTTCCTTTGAAATAGCTTCAAAACATGTAACAAAACTGGAGTATTTCCCCTATTCTGTTTTGAAAAAGTTGCTGATGTAAAAACTGAAAATACTCCTTTCTTTTGATACTAGTGACTAAAAACTGTAAGCTGTAAATAGTTTCTTTTAAATTGAATCACTATGATATGATAGCGCTACTCTTGTTATCTTCTTAGTGTTTTGAATGTAGTGCAATTTGCCTTGGGAAAATTTCAGCAATAAGAGAACGCCAAACCATATCCAGGAAATCCATCCCAATTGATCTGATCTGAGAAAACCCCTTTTTTACCTATAACAACTGTTTGCATTACTTTTTCTGGTGGGTATTCATCTCTTCCAGTATCAACAGGCTGCCTAGTATGAATTTTGGTGGTGCTAGGAGCTACATCTACTAGAGAATTTGGCTTTTTAACAACATCATACTCCCATATCCGATCATAAGGATCATCAGGATACCTGATTGAGTCTTTGTTGGAAGCGCTAAAGTTTATCCTTGCAGAAACTTTAGTAAATGTCTCGGCCTCAAAATCTATATGGTAAACAGAGCCATTGAATTGTCAAAGTTCAAGAATAGAAATAAATGGCAGACCAGTTTGAAGCATTGGAGAGACACACACTAATAGAACTAGACTGTCCTAATAAGATTAGTTCTTCCACTTCTACAGTCTCCTTTACATCATTCATATCAATATGTAGGCATTGACCAGGGAAAAAAAAAACTTCCCTTGAATTAGCTGCATTTCCTAGCATAGTTTGGCTTCCTCTCTGAAGCACCCTTCCATGCACGATTTTTGTACCAGAAGATTTCTCATACATGTATTCAACATAAAGAATAACTGGTAAATTATGTTCACATCCGCATCTCTACCATCAGAGTAACCGTAGTCAACACGTTCACCTTCTAGCTCTTCCACTATATCTTCATCCCAATAACAAGAATTTTGATCTCTGTATTCTCCACCTTCATATTGGGAATCATCATCCGCTTGCCCGTCCATCATCCTTCCGGTATGAGAAACAGGTTCATCATCTTCTTCATAAACATCATCACTGACGACTTCTAAGATCATCTCTACAGAACATTCCTCCAATGCCTCCTCCTAACCTTTAGATGTCCCAATGTTGGTGCATGCATCAACAGCTACAAGAGTATCCTGCTTGCAAACACTCTGATCAACGGCCACATGACAATCAACCATACTATCTTGCTCAGGCCCTAGCGATCAGTGGAGGTACTGCTGCTGATGGTGGCATTGGCCATTATAATTTGTAGTGCAAACGGAATAACGGAGTGAAATTTGGAGATCCGTTTTCCATTACCCAAGTGAACATTAAAAATATTTATGTTTTACATGATATCATCATGGAACGACCATCTGGTCTCCTTGGGTGATCTTCCATTTCTACAATTTTTTACATAATGATCATTATCTGTCGGCCTTTGCTTGATAGTTGAGCTTGATAACATTGAGAGAATACTAATGCAAATAGAGCTGACGGTCATAGTTGGGGACCACGAATCATACAAAATATCTAGACAGATATGGCTTTTTCTGTAGATGTGAGGATGCAAAGGAGCAGGGGGGACGAAAATAACCTGAGGGGCTGTAACAAGCTTGATGTATGGGGCTGAAGATCCATCAATTGTAGGGATGGTTCTTGATAGTCCTTTTGAAAAATCAGTTGAACTGTTGATGGAGCTAGTTGATGCATACAAGATCTACGTCCCAAAGTTCACCATTAAAGTTGTAGTTCGATATATGCGAAAGGTGATCCAAAAGACAGCGCATTTTAATATCATGGATCTTGATGTCGTTTAAGATAGTGACAAAGTCTTTCAATCCGGCATCATTTCGACATGGCACAGGGGACCTTTTTATTCAGCCTCATCATTCAAATCTCATTATTCATATCTCATTATTAATTCTTACGTTGGTGATAGAAACATCATCATGTTTGAGGGTGACCACAACTCTCCACGACCACCATTCTATTACGATTCAATAAGCATTTTATTTCATAATATCTTGCATCCTCCAGATGATTTTATTGAACAACGTGCTTCTGAATGTTTTTATAACAGCTTCAATGAATTAGGAAATCTGGATGAGAATGTGTTGCATGAAATTAGAATGACTTAAAAGGTTATATTGAGGAAGAGTTTTCCTCTCAGGAACCTGAAGAATTAAAGTACTCTGCTATGCCCATGACTGTGTCTCCCAAGAATCATTATTGTTTGAAGCTGGCCACAGGAGCTTTTAATTGGGCTGAAGAGAAGTCGGGGGATATTTTGGATGCAATTTGGAAGTTACGATAATGATCAAAAGCCAAAGGATGGTTAGGGTCATGTACTATTGTCTGTTAAGAGCACTGAGGAACAAAGTCTTTGTTCTCAGCAAGTTGTAAACTCATAGCACTATGGCATGCCTGTACCAATGCCACTTGGTAAACATTACGGGTCAAAGTATGCCTCAGAAAGCAACAATCTGGCAAAAGAGAATTCTGGGTTTCTTTACAGATGTTAATCTCATGCCGAATGTGCATGATAATCAAAATAAACCAAGCAATGGGGATGGTATGATAATGCATGACAAGAGTGGTAACGAATTTGGTGTTACCTGTCAGAAAACTGATGAATCAAAGCAATAGGTTAAATCTATTTCAGTCCTTCCTAGGAAACATGATGGTTTGAAGTTTGTTTCAGACCTTTCTAATAAGGAAAAACAATGGGTTAGGTGTATTTTGCATACAGATTTGAAGTCTCATGTGCACAATAATCAAAAGAAACTGGGTAGTGAGGATGTTATGACAGTGGATGCTAAGAATGCAGAAAAACAGGTTTTTACCTCTCAGAAAACTGATGAATGGAAGCACCATGGGAAGCCTGTATTAGTGTCTCCCAGGATGTATGACAATTTGAAGCCTGATCTAAGGCAAGGCAGTTGCAGCTTATCTAAAAATAAGACTCATGGCATTTTAGATCACACAAAGGTTGATTGTAATCAATTAGAGCATAAGCCTAAGTTGATAAAAGCTAAAAGACATAATCTGACACAAAATAAGGAAATGTGTTTGGATGTGTCCAAAAAAGATCAGGGGCAGTTGCACACAGAAAAACAAACCTACAACATCAACATAGGCATCCAGTTGTTTGCACACCAGAGAAAGTTTCACATGCCAAACCTGGACCTGGTAGTTCCACACCAAAGTCAAAAGTCATCTCAAAATGCAATACTAATGTAAATGGTACACTTGTGGTCAGTAGCTCTGAGAGTGGTGCATTTGGAGGTCCAGGATCCACACAAAATGATACCACTGAAGATGCCATTGATCATTTTCGCTCTAGGTGGTAAATGAGTAGAACTGAGGTGCCTTTTGAATTTGCAGACATATCAGAAAAATTGTAGGCATCATCCACACAGAGGACTTAAGTGGATAGGAGAGGAAAGAAAACAACGATGTTGAAGGTACATCCAATAAATGCGATAAAGTAGTGACAACATCCTTGAGAAAAATTGCATTGATACTGTCGCAACATTTCCCACAGGCAACCAATTTTCTGACTGTGCTTTGGATATATTTGCTCGAGTTCCAATTTGAATAGATAATGAAGAAAGGATGGTCATGGAAGCAATCATTACCTATCTTCGAGATCTGGAAAGTGGAGAAGTTTCTCAAACTAAAACCTCCCAAACTTCAGATACTATATCCTGTGAGAAAGCATCAGAAACATCTTCTCAATACATTTCTAGTGGCCCTGAAAAAGAGTTTTCACAGGCCACAAGGTTTGAAATAATGATATCACCATGTACGGATGGTTCTCAAACACAATCTGGTTCACCACCTCCTATGACAATTGTTTCGTCATGTATCAAGAATGTCAACTTACTGTCATTTGTCAGAGAAGACACTGTTTCCATAACTTTGTTGTTGCACTTCTGAGAATGTTGTTGTGACTGATCATAAAAATAGAGGACTACCTTGCTCTGTCTCCATAACTTCAGTGCTTGGTTCCTAAGCAATCAGATTGCTTATATATATAAAAAAAAAAAAAAGCGTTGACATATATACAAATACTAATATAAAAATATATACACAGGGGCATTGTATCCCTTAAAAGGGATCTCGATAGTGTTTCAACATTCGGCCATTAACAGGGTCATCTTCCACTGTGTTGTCATCTATAGATTTGAGAAAATACGTGTTATTGCCCTGCACAACGCTGATAACAAATTGGCCTTTCCATAAAAAATCGAACTTTCCATGCTTCCCCTTGTCTTCTCTTCATGAGTCCCACCTCAGAACTTTGTTGCCAACACAAAAATCCTCAGCCTTAGTCCTTTTGTCAAATATTTTCTTTAGCTTGTCTTGCAAGATTTGGGCTCTGTTGTAAACTTGCTCTCTAGTTTGCTGAAGATGAATGGTCTGATTAATTCTTCATTGAATATCATTTGGTTGGACTCGAATTTCCTGTAGTAGCTTGATAACAGGAATGCCCAAAGAAGATGGAAATCTGGCCTCCATACCATATACTAGCTCATAAGGGCTCATCCCCATGGATCTCTTGGTTGAAATTCTGTCTGCCCAAAGGGCATTAATAATCTTTTTGTGCCAGTTCTTCTTGTTTTCTTCCAACATTTTCTTTATGATATTAATCAGGCTCTTGTTGGAAGATTCAGCCAAGCCATTGCCTTGAGGATAATAGGCTCTAGAGTGGCCTAGAGTGATGTGGAATTTATGGCAAAAATTAATCATTTTTTTGGATTTGAAGGCAGCGACGTTATCTGTAATGATCTTCTCAGGGCAGCCAAATCTGGAGAGGATGTTGGTTTCAAGAAATTGAATAATGGTGGAGTCATTGGCTTGCCTGCATGGGATGGCTTCAGTCCACTTGGTGAAATAGTTGGTGGCTATAAGAATCCATTTGTGTTGGCCTAAGGAAGAGGGATGGATTTCTCCGATGAAGTCAAGACCCTATTGTTGGAAAGGTTTTTCGGTTGAGATGGGTTTAAGGGGCAAGGGCAGCAGTTTTATTTTGCCTTCGAAGATCTGGCATTTGTGGCATGAGACAACAAACTTTTTTACATCTGCAAACAAAGAGGGCCAATAGAAACCAACCCTTAAAATCTTGTCAGCAGTGGTCTTCCAATATAAATGTCCTCCATAGGCCCCTGCATGGAAATATTTCATAACATTGGTAGTTTCATTGATAGTTAAACAATTCAGCAATATTCCTTCATGGTTTCTCCAAACCAAAGCACTATCTATGACACAAAACCTTGATGCCTTAATTTTTTAAAATTTCTTTTCGGTCTTGGATAATCCTGGAGGAGCACACAGGTTTAACAATATATAACAAATATTAGCATACCATGGGGATTGCAAAAAGGTCTCACTGATCTGTGGAGTCACCAGCTCCTGTTCATTTTCCAGCTGGTTAATGTTTAGGGCTTGAAAATTGGTTTCAGGCAGTAGTTTGGCTAAACCTTGTCCCTTTATGAGCTTGGTGGGTCTTATTTCAATGTCATATTAAAGGATGTTGGCAATCCACTTGCCTCTTTTGCCTTCTAATCCCTCTTGAGTTAATATGTCTTTTACAACAGAATTTGGGACATAGGAAATCACATGTGAATATAAAATGTAAACTCAGAAATCTTTAATTTCCTTAACAAGAGCATATGCCTGCTTCTCCATGATTTGGTACTACAAAGGAGCATCTCTAAGGGCTCTGCTGAAAAATGCAATTGGTTTCTCATTTCCTTGGTCGTCTTTTTGCAAAAGGACATCAGCTATCATGCGATCTGAAGCAAAGGAAAAGATGATAAAATCCTTATCAAACTGTGGGCTTGTGAGGACTGGAGTTTGGGTTAATGCAATTTTAACACTCTCAAATGCTTGCTTGGCCTCTAGATTCCATTTTACCTTGGAATCCTTCTTTAACATGTTGCTTAACAGTCTTATCATCTCAGCCAAGTTTGGGATAAATCTCCTTAGGAAATTGATTTTTCCAAGGAATGCTTGCAACTCTTTGATGTTTCTTGGATAAGGGACTTGCAGAATGGCTTGGATCCTTTCCGGATCAATTATGATGCCATCTTTTGAAATAATATGGCCTAGAAGCTTCCCTTCCTCAAGGTCGAAGAGGGACTTCTTGGCGTTTAAGGAAATGCCATATTTCCTACATGTCATGAATACTTGCCTAAGGTGCTTGAGGTGCTCTTGGTCAGATTTGGAGAAAGGGGTTAAGTCATCAAGATAGACAACCAAGAAATCATGGATTTCCCTGGCAAATGCAATGTCCATGGCCCTTTGAAAGGTAGCACCTGCATTCTTTAGTCCGAAAGGCATCTTCACATATTTAAATGTTCCCCACAGTGTTGTAAAGGTTGTCTTGTCTTGGTCATCTGGGTGAACAAGTATTTGATTGAAACCTGAAAAGCCATCTAGCACAGAGATTCTAGATGACCCCACTACTCTTTGGAGAATGTGGTCCATTTTGGGCAATGGGTAGTGGTCTTTAAGGGAGACTTGCTTCATATTTCTTAAGTCTACACAAAGCCTAATATCACCTGTCTTCTTTATTGTGGGAACAAGTTTGGATACCCATTCTGAAAATCTAATGGGTGCTATAATGCCAACCTCAAACATTCTTTTCACTTCTTTTTTGATCCTGGATGGATTCACCTTAGTTTTTGTTTGAAGGGATTTTGATTTGGTTTTAGAGGGATGGTATGTTGAATAATCGAGGTGTCATAGGACTTCAAGTCCTCATAAATCCAAGAAAATACATCTTGGAACTCTTTGAACAGGTCAATATACTTTGGTTTTTGATCAGGCGGCAAAGACTTGGATATTTTAATCATTTTGGGCTTCTCTGCAGTTCCAATATTACAGTCTTCAATCGTAGTGTTTAGAGGTTTCATTTTTGGTTTTTTGGGAACATCGTTTGCATCAAAGATGTCTTCTAATGGAGTGAGACCAGAAGGTAAAAAATTGTCTTTTAAATCAATGATTTCGGCCTCTGTTTCAGCTATTTCTCCTAAATGTATCTGCCTGAGATCTTGCATGTTTTTGGCATCAAAAATGGTTGGGCATAGCATTTTTCTAGCTGTTTCAACTATTAGGGTTTGCTGATTTTGGGTTGTTGTTTGTTGTTGTTCACCCATGGCATCCATGTTAATCTTTAAACTTGAAAATTCTTGCTGCGAAGTCAAAAAATTGTTTATTTGTGCATCGTCCTCAAAAACTTGCCAATCTTTAATATCGTTAGGGATAGCAGGTCTGTGCTTTAACTCAGCAGTAAAGTGGTGATTGGGCTCAAAGGGAAGCTTGCAAGTGGTAGCAAAGGTGGCTAGACTATGAGCATGCATGTAATGGCTTCTTGATATCTTGGCAAGCTTGGATTCAGTCAAGGAATTGAGTATTTCTGTGGCAGCAGTCCTATAAGCTCTTAGCTTGTTGTCATTGGTGACAAATTTGCCTTTCATTTGTTGGATTATTAAGTCGGAGTCACCTAGAATGGAAACTTTTGCAGCCCCAAGAGCTTTGATGAGCTTAAGGCCTAAAGATAGGGCCTCATACTCTGCCATGTTGTTGGTGCATTTGAAATTCAATCTATAGGCATGACCCTCTGCATGGTTGTTTTGGGGATTATGGATCCATACTCCTTCCCCTGCTCCTAGCTTATTTACTGAACTGTCAAAATCCAAATACCATAGGATTTCTTCGTCCTGGCTAGCATTGGGAGTTGAAATTATCATTGGAGCGGGCAGATTTGAATTTCCTGTTTCGGGAGGTTCTCCTTGTGTGCTTGTTGCATTGTTTGTTTTGACAGTTTCTTGGGTATGGGTAACCGATTCCTCACTTATACATGCTTCTTGTTCTAAATCCAAAGGCTTATCACCAGTTGGGGGACCATCATCATTATTGAACAAAATAAAGGAATCCATATCAAAATGGATTGAGTAAATTGGAAAGTTTTGCGGCTTTTCCTCACTACTCACCACATACTTCATCAGTGTTTCTCTATACAGTCTCTTTGGTTGCCCAAAGACTGAAATACTGGTGTAAGAGAGGTCTAATTGAAGGGATCCTTGGAGTTTTGCTCTCCAAGATCTTGACAAGAGCACCCCATATTTTGGTGGAATGTCAGCAACCACCACGCCCATCAAAATTGCTTTGTTGGGATATTGGACTAAAGACACACATAGATCTTTGATTAAGCCTAAACACTTGACCTGACTTGAGTCAAAGGAGAATAGGTCTTTGTACGGTCTTGTGACATCAAGGTTTAGCTTTTCCATTACAGCTTTGGGCATAAGATTGTGTGAGGCCCTTGAATCAAACATAGCATTATGCAAAACTTTGTCATGTATATGTAGGCTTACATAAAAGGGAAGAATAGCTCCATATGCTGGTTTTCCATTAACCTCAGGATCGAATAACAGCTTAGGCGTATCATCTAAAACATTGACATCATCCTTGGTCTCTGGCATTTGAAGTGATTTTTGGATTTGTTGCCTATACACATCATGTTTGGCAAGCTCAGAGAGGGGGATGGAAATTTTAAGCTTACTTATTTCTGCTTCTAAGTTAAATGGTTTCTCCAATGGAGTCTTTGTGTTGGTAGTGGTAGATTTTCCCCTTTCAAGTGTATTTTTTGCGATTTCCTCTTGATTATCGGCGTTATGGTGAGTGATACCTTGCGGTATCTCTGTTTTGGGAAGGTTTTGCGGAGTGATGTTCAAATCTTCTTTTGAGGGAGAAGATAGCAAAGGCTGATCATTAGAGGGTTGCATCTTTGTGATGTCTTCCATAGTTACTTCCTGCAGGTTTGGGACAGTCTCATTAGCTGGTTCTGTAATAACAGTCGTGCCTTTAAACTTCTTGGGATGTTTTGTTTGCTTTTGTTTGATGAGCTCGGGCACATCAATTGTTCTGGTCCTCAGTTTATATTGCTTGTGCACTTTGTACACAACATAATCATAGCCTTGTTTGAAGTCAAAAGACTCTCTGGTTTGAGTCTGAAATTTATCAAAGTCATGATCATCTTGGTTTTGTTGGACATGATTACAGTCTTCTTGTGTTAAGAAAACCTGCTTTCACTCTTTGAACCCACCCAATTTATATGAGTATCTTCTAATGGCTCACTAGATGTAGATGCCTCTGTGTAGTTATCTTGGAAAGGAGGTCTTATATCATGATATGGGCTGGATCGTCCAGCGTTTTGGTTGTGAGTTTTCCTAAAATTTGGGTTCCTAACAGTGTTGGCTTGTGGTGCATCCCATGTAAACTTTCTCTCAACGGTTTCTATTCTATCTCCCAGCCTGTGCATGCCACTAATAATAGCATCGCGTTTTTGGTCTAAGGCTAAAGGTTCCTCTTTAAAGGTGGTTCTTCTCTCAGCTCTTGCTCTATTTCTCTTGGCAATTAAGTTTGCCTCCACACTAACATCAACGTCTTGTATCTCTGCCAGGCTTTGAGGAGCTCTTTCCCTTAACTGATAAGCCATGTCAGTATCAAAACCATCAGGGAATTTATATAAAGCAAGATTAGGTGGAGGGTTAAGGTTTTGTGGGATTGCATTGTAAAAATTGTTAAACCTTGTGCAGTAGTCTAACATAGCCTCCTAAGGGCCTCTTTTAATGGTGTCATATTCGGACAATATGTGCAATGGATCTTTATTCTTCTCCCATCTATTGATAAATGTCTGGTATAAGGCTTCTGGGTTTGCTATGGAATTGGCTGGGAGTGCTCTAAACCAAGGCCTAACATCACCTGTCAAACTTTGGACAAAAATCCTCATTCTCACACTATCATCGTCAATCTCATAGCTCTCAAAGTAATCCTACATTTTCTTTGTATGCTGAAGGGATGTGCAAGAACTTGTGCCACCAAAATAAGTTATTTTAGTCTGGTAGTCCTGAGGCATAGCCCCGGGGTTTGCAGGCAGTTGCAAAGGGGCATATCTATTAGCCATATTTACAGGGATAAGTGGAACAACAGGGATGAACAGAACAATTGGAACCACTGGGATAATAGGAGTTGTAGTGGTAGTATGTACAGTGAACGAAGGTGTGGACGAGGTGCTTGGAGAGGTGGATGATGAAGTAGGGGCAATAGGGGATGAACGAAATAGGACTTTGATAGGGGTTGGAACTCTGCTTGGCTGAACTTTCTCAGGACTAGAATCAGCTAAATCCTCTCTTGGCTCTACCTTCCTGAGGTTTCTTGGGATTAAATTTGGATTTTCAAAAGTAGCTGGGGGTTTTGCGTCTGGATTTGACCTTGTATAATGTGAATTCTTTTTGGGAGCCAGCTTCCAACTTAATCATTGAAATTATTTTAAAAGTTCCCCAATGGAGTCGCCATTATGTTAACGCTCAAGTTGTCCCTTGGCTCCTTAAGGGATACGGTCGAGGTAACACCAAACCAATCTTTGGACTGCGGGTCCTAGCCTACCTGCAATCAGAGAGGGCTCTCTCTTCATAATTTAGCTTTGTTTAGGGTGATTTTAGGCTAGTTGTTGAGTACAAGGTGTTTTGTTCGTGTTTCAAGTTGTTGAGTACACTTGAAACATGAAATGAAATGGATCACAAGCCTTGATTCTGCCACCACAATGCTACCTACCCGGCCTACTCACCTAACATTTTTTCTTCTTTTGGTTTGGGTGCACTTGAACTAGCATACCCAGCCTTTCAACTTTTCTTTCAGCTATCCTCCTATCTAAATCAATCCTTGTCTCTTCCGGGGCTCAGATTAAGCTAACGAGCGCCCTTGTTTCTCTACCTATTTACCAATCCGCCAAGATTAAGCTTGTTTGAACAGATATTCATCTCTATATTCTAAAACAAGCAATTGAAACCTAGGGAAGCCAAGATTAAACTGTTTGGCCTTCCCTTAACTGAAAAACTCTTCAAAATTGGAATAACTTATCAAAATGGAAACTCTGTGGAAATATGGAACCTTTGCAGTAATAAAAAGATGACATATTTGGCATGTAAACAGTCAATCATGAAATATGAACACCTATTGCAATAGGAGGCTAACAGTGGCTCCACTTGGGGATGACTTTTCCTTGTGAAAAGCCAAGAACAGCAGGTCAGACTGCCTTGATCTTCTATTGTCGCTGTAGAATGAAAAAGTTCTCGGTTGGCTACTAAATGACTTGGTCCCTTGAGGACTGGACACAACAATCTCATGAACTAAATTGTTGCGAATATATAGCACTGCCTGCTTTCTTTTGCGTGCTTATTACTACATGCACCTCTGCCTGATCACTGCCTTTGAAATAGCTTCAAAACATGTAACAAAACTGGAGTATTTCCCCTATTCTGTTTTGAAAAAGTTGCTGATGTAAAAACTGAAAATACTCCTTTCTTTTGATACTAGTGACTAAAAACTGTAAGCTGTAAATAGTTTCTTTTTAATTGAATCACTCTGATATGACAGCGCTACTCTCATTATCTTCTTAGTGTTTTGAATGTAGTGCAATTTGCCTTGGGAAAATTTCAGGAATAAGAGAACGCCAAACCATATCCAGGAAATCCATCCCAATTGATCTGATCTGAGAAAACCCCTTTTTTACCTATAACAGCTATTTGCATTACTTTTTCTGGTGGGTATTCATCTCTTCCAGTATCAACAGGCTGCCTAGTATGAATTTTGGTGGTGCTAGGAGCTACATCTACTAGAGAATTTGGCTTTTTAACAAAATCATACTCCCATATCCGATCATAAGGATCATCAGGATACCTGATTGAGTCTTTGTTGGAAGCGCTAAAGTTTATCCTTGCAGAAACTTTAGTAAATGTCTCGGCCTCAAAATCTATATGGTAAACAGAGCCATTGAATTGTCAAAGTTCAAGAATAGAAATAAATGGCAGACCAGTTTGAAGCATTGGAGAGACACACACTAATCGAACTAGACTGTCCTAATAAGATTAGTTCTTCCACTTCTACAGTCTCCTTTACATCATTCATATCAATATGTAGGCATTGGCTAGGGAAAAAAAAAACTTCCCTTGAATTAGCTGCATTTCCTAGCATAGTTTGGCTTCCTCTTTGAAGCACCCTTCCATGCACGATTTTTGTACCAGAAGATTTCTCATACATGTATTCAACATAAAGAATAACTGGTAAATTATGTTCACATCCGCATCTCTACCATCAGAGTAACCGTAGTAAACACGTTCACCTTCTAGCTCTTCCACTATATCTTCATCCCAATAACAAGAATTTTGATCTCTGTATTCTCCACCTTCATATTGGGAATCATCATTCGCTTGCCCGTCCATCATCCTTCCGGTATGAGAAACAGGTTCATCATCTTCTTCATAAACATCATCACTGACGACTTCTAAGATCATCTCTACAGAACATTCCTCCAATGCCTCCTCCTAACCTTTAGATGTCCCAATGTTGGTGCATGCATCAACAACTACAAGAGTATCCTGCTTGAAAACACTCTGATCAACGGCCACATGACAATCAACCATACTATCTTGCTCAGGGCCTAGCGATCAGTGGAGGTACTGCTGCTGATGGTGGCATTGGCCATTATAATTCGTAGTGCAAATGGAATAACGGAGTGAAATTTGGAGATCCGTTTTCCATTACCCAAGTGAACATTAAAAATATTTATGTTTTACACGATATCATCATGGAAGGACCATCTGGTCTCCTTAGGTGATCTTCCATTTCTACAATTTTTTACATAATGATCATTATCTGTCGGCCTTTGCTTGATAGTGGAGCTTGATAACATTGAGAGAATACTAATGCAGATAGAGCTGACGGTCATAGCTGGGGACCACAAATCATACAAAATATCTAGACAGATATGGCTGTTGCTGTAGATGTGAGGATGCAAAGGAGCAGGGGGACGAAAATAACCTGAGGGGCTGTAACAAGCTTGATGTATGGGGCTGAAGATCCATCAATTGTAGGGATGGTTCTTGATAGTCCTTTTGAAAACTCAGTTGAACTGTTGATGGAGCTAGTTGATGCATACAAGATCTACCTCCCAAAGTTCACCGTTAAAGTTGTAGTTCGATATATGCGAAAGGTGATCCAAAAGACAGCGCATTTTAATATCATGGATCTTGATGTCGTTTAAGATAGTGACAAAGTCTTTCAATCCGGCATCATTTCGACATGGCACAGGGGACCTTTTTATTCAGCCTCATCATTCAAATCTCATTATTCATATCTCATTATTAATTCTTACGTTGGTGATAGAAACATCATCATGTTTGAGGGTGACCACAACTCTCCACGACCACCATTCTATTACGATTCAATAAGCATTTTATTTCGTAATATCTTGCATCCTCCAGATGATTTTATTGAACAATGTGCTTCTGAATGTTTTTATAACAGCTTCGATGAATTAGGAAATCTGGATGAGAATGTGTTGCATGAAATTAGAATGACTTAAAAGGTTATATTGAGGAAGAGTTTTCCTCTCAGGAACCTGAAGAATTAAAGTACTCTGCTATGCCCATGACTGTGTCTCCCAAGAATCATTATTGTTTGAAGCTGGCCACAGGAGCTTTTAATTGGGCTGAAGAGAAGTCGGGGGATATTTTGGATGCAATTTGGAAGTTACGATAATGATCAAAAGCCAAAGGATGGTTAGGGTCATGTACTATTGTCTGTTAAGAGCACTGAGGAACCAAGTCTTTGTTCTCAGCAAGTTGTAAACTCATAGCACTATGGCATGCCTGTACCAATGCCACTTGGTAAACATTACGGGTCAAAGTATGCCTCAGAATGCAACAATCTGGCAAAAGAGAATTCTGGGTTTCTTTACAGATGTTAATCTCATGCCGGATGTGCATGATAATCGAAATAAACCAAGCAATGGGGATGGTATGATAATGCATGACAAGAGTGGTAACGAATTTGGTGTTACCTGTCAGAAAACTGATGAATCAAAGCAATAGGTTAAATCTATTTCAGTCCTTCCTAGGAAACATGATGGTTTGAAGTTTGTTTCAGACCTTTCTAATAAGGGAAAATAATGGGTTAGGTGTATTTTGCATACAGATTTGAAGTCTCATGTGCACAATAATCAAAAGAAACTGGGTAGTGAGGATGTTATGACAGTGGATGCTAAGAATGCAGAAAATCAGGTTTTTACCTCTCAGAAAACTGATGAATGGAAGCACCATGGGAAGCCTGTATTAGTGTCTCCCAGGATGTATGACAATTTGAAGCCTGATCTAAGGCAAGGCAGTTGCAGCTTATCTAAAAATAAGACTCATGGCATTTTAGATCGCACAAAGGTTGATTGTAATCAATTAGAGCATAAGCCTAAGTTGATAAAAGCTAAAAGACATAATCTGACACCAAATAAGGAAATGTGTTTGGATGTGTCCAAAAAAGATCAGGGGCAGTTGCACACAGAAAAACAAACCTACAACATCAACATAGGCATCTAGTTGTTTGCACACCAGAGAAAGTTTCACATGCCAAACCTGGACCTGGTAGTTCCACACCAAAGTCAAAAGTCATCTCAAAATGCAATACTAATGTAAATGGTACACTTGTGGTCAGTAGCTCTGAGAGTGGTGCATTTGGAGGTCCAGGATCCACACAAAATGATACCACTGAAGATGCCATTGATCATTTTCGCTCTAGGTGGTAAATGAGTAGAACTGAGGTGCCTTTTGAATTTGCAGACATATCAGAAAAATTGTAGGCATCATCCACACAGAGGACTTAAGTGGACAGGAGAGGAAAGAAAACAACGATGTTGAAGGTACATCCAATAAATGCGATAAAGCAGTGACAACATCCTTGAGAAAAATTGCATTGATACTGTCACAACATTTCCCACAGGCAACCAAGTTTCTGACTGTCCTTTGGATATATTTGCTCGAGTTCCAATTTGAATAGATAATGAAGAAAGGATGGTCATGGAAGCAATCATTACCTATCTTCGAGATCTGGAAAGTGGAGAAGTTTCTCAAAATAAAACCTCCCAAACTTCAGATACTATATCCTGTGAGAAAGCATCAGAAACATCTTCTCAATACATTTCTAGTGGCCCTGAAAAAGAGTTTTCACTGGCCACAAGGTTTGAAATAATGATATCACCATGTACGGATGGTTCTCAAACACAATCTGGTTCACCACCTCCCGTGACAATTGTTTCATCATGTATCGAGAATGTCAACTTACTGTCATTTGTCAGAGAAGACACTGTTTCCATAACTTTGTTGTTGCACTTCTGAGAATGTTGTTGTGACTGATCATAAAAATAGAGGACTACCTTGCTCTGTCTCCATAACTTCAGTTCTTGGTTCCTAAGCAATCAGATTGCTTATATATATAAAAAAAAAAAAAGCGTTGACATATATACAAATACTAATATACAAATATATACACAGGGGAATTGTATCCCTTAAAAGGGATCTCGATAGTGTTTCAACATTCGGCCATTAACAGGGTCATCTTCCACTGTGTTGTCATCTATAGATTTGAGAAAATACGTGTTATTGCCCTGCACAACGTTGATAACAAATTGGCCTTTCCATAAAAAATCGAACTTTCCATGCTTCCCCTTGTCTTCTCTTCGTGAGTCCCACCTCAGAACTTTGTTGCCAACACAAAAATCCTCAGCCTTAGTCCTTTTGTCAAATATTTTCTTTAGCTTGTCTTGCAAGATTTGGGCTCTGTTGTAAACTTGCTCTCTAGTTTGCTGAAGATGAATGGTCTGATTAATTCTTCATTGAATATCATTTGGTTGGACTCGAATTTCCTGTAGTAGCTTGATAACAGGAATGCCCAAAGAAGATGGAAATCTGGCCTCCATACCATATACTAGCTCATAAGGGCTCATCCCCATGGATCTCTTGGTTGAAATTCTGTCTGCCCAAAGGGCATTAATAATCTTTTTGTGCCAGTTCTTCTTGTTTTCTTCCAACATTTTCTTTATGATATTAATCAGGCTCTTGTTGGAAGATTCAGCCAAGCCATTGCCTTGAGGATAATAGGCTCTAGAGTGGCCTAGAGTGATGTGGAATTTATGGCAAAAGTTAATCATTTTTTTGGATTTGAAGGCAGCCACGTTATCTGTAATGATCTTCTCAGGGCAGCCAAATCTGGAGAGGATGTTGGTTTCAAGAAATTGAATAATGGTGGAGTCATTGGCTTGCCTGCATGGGATGGCTTCAGTCCACTTGGTGAAATAGTCGGTGGCTATAAGAATCCATTTGTGTTGGCCTAAGGAAGAGGGATGAATTTCTCCGATGAAGTCAAGACCCCATTGTTGGAAAGGTTTTTCGGTTGAGATGGGTTTAAGGGGCAAGGGCAGCAGTTTTATTTTGCCTTCGAAGATCTGGCATTTGTGGCATGAGACAACAAACTTTTTTACATCTGCAAACAAAGAGGGCCAATAGAAACCAACCCTTAAAATCTTGTCAGCAGTGGTCTTCCAATATAAATGTCTTCCATAGGCCCCTGCATGGAAATATTTCATAACATTGGTAGTTTCATTGATAGTTAAACAATTCAGCAATATTCCTTCATGGTTTCTCCAAACCAAAGCACTATCTATGACACAAAACCTTGATGCCTTAATTTTTTAAAATTTCTTTTTGGTCTTGGATAATCCTGGAGGAGCACACAGGTTTAACAATATATAACAAATATTAGCATACCATGGGGATTGCAAAAAGATCTCACTGATCTGTGGAGTCACCAGCTCCTGTTCATTGTCCAGCTGGTTAATGTCTAGGGCTTGAAAATTGGTTTCAGGCAGTAGTTTGGCTAAACCTTGTCCCTTTATGAGCTTGGTGGGTCTTATTTCAATGTCATATTAAAGGATGTTGGCAATCCACTTGCCTCTTTTGCCTTCTAATCCCTCTTGAGTTAATATGTCTTTTACAACAGAATTTGGGACATAGGAAATCACATGTGAATATAAAATGTAAACTCAGAAATCTTTAATTTCCTTAACAAGAGCATATGCCTGCTTCTCCATGATTTGGTACTACAAAGGAGCATCTCTAAGGGCTCTTCTGAAAAATGCAATTGGTTTCTCATTTCCTTGGTCGTCTTTTTGCAAAAGGACATCAGCTATCATGCGATCTGAAGCAAAGGAAAAGATGATAAAATCCTTATCAAACTGTGGGCTTGTGAGGACTGGAGTTTGGGTTAATGCAATTTTAATACTCTCAAATGCTTTCTTGGCCTCTAGATTCCATTTTACCTTGGAATCCTTCTTTAACATGTTGCTTAACAGTCTTATCAGCTCAGCCAAGTTTGGGATAAATCTCCTTAGGAAATTGATTTTTCCAAGGAATGCTTGCAACTCTTTGATGTTTCTTGGATAAGGGACTTGCAGAATGGCTTGGATCCTTTCCGGATCAATTATGATGCCATCTTTTGAAATAATATGGCCTAGAAGCTTCCCTTCCTCAAGGTCGAAGAGGGACTTCTTGGCGTTTAAGGAAATGCCATATTTCCTACATGTCATGAATGCTTGCCTAAGGTGCTTGAGGTGCTCTCGGTCAGATTTGGAGAAAGGGGTTAAGTCATCAAGATAGACAACCAAGAAATCATGGATTTCCCTGGCAAATGCAATGTCCATGGCCCTTTGAAAGGTAGCACCTGCATTCTTTAGTCCGAAAGGCATCTTCACATATTTAAATGTTCCCCACAGTGTTGTAAAGGTTGTCTTGTCTTGGTCATCTGGGTGAACAAGTATTTGATTGAAACCTGAAAAGCCATCTAGCACAGAGATTCTAGATGACCCCACTACTCTTTGGAGAATGTGGTCCATTTTGGGCAATGGGTAGTGGTCTTTAAGGGAGACTTGCTTCATATTTCTTAAGTCTACACAAAGCCTAATATCACCTGTCTTCTTTCTTGTGGGAACAAGTTTGGATACCCATTCCGAAAATCTAATGGGTGCTATAATGCCAACCTCAAACATTCTTTTCACTTCTTTTTTGATCCTGGATAGATTCACCTTAGTTTTTGTTTGAAGGGATTTTGATTTGGTTTGAGAGGGATGGTATGTTGAATAATCGAGGTGTCATAGGACTTCAAGTCCTCATAAATCCAAGAAAATACATCTTGGAACTCTTTGAACAGGTCAATATACTTTGGTTTTTGATCAGGTGGCAAAGACTTGGATATTTCAATCATTTTGGGCTTCTCTGCAGTTCCAATATTACAGTCTTCAATCGTAGTGTTTAGAGGTTTCATTTTTGGTTTTTTGGGAACATCGTTTGCATCAAAGATGTCTTCTAATGGAGTGAGACCAGAAGGTAAAAAATTGTCTTTTAAATCAATGATTTCGGCCTCTGTTTCAGCTATTTCTCCTAAATGTATCTGCCTGAGATCTTGCATGTTTTTGGCATCAAAAATGGTTGGGCATAGCATTTTTCTAGCTGTTTCAACTGTTAGGGTTTGCTGATTTTGGGTTGTTGTTTGTTGTTTTTCACCCATGGCATCCATGTTAATGTTTAAACTTGAAAACTCTTGCTGCGAAGTCAAAAAATTGTTTATTTGTGCATCGTCCTCAAAAACTTGCCAATCTTTAATATCGTTAGGGATAGCAGGTCTGTGCTTTAACTCAGCAGTAAAGTGGTGATTGGGCTCAAAGGGAAGCTTGCAAGTGGTAGCAAAGGTGGCTAGACTATGAGCATGCATGTAATGGCTTCTTGATATCTTGGCAAGCTTGGATTCAGTCAAGGAATTGAGTATTTCTGTGGCAGCAGTCCTATAAGCTCTTAGCTTGTTGTCATTGGTGACAAATTTGCCTTTCATTTGTTGGATTATTAAGTCGGAGTCACCTAGAATGGAAACTTTTGCAGCCCCAAGAGCTTTGATGAGCTTAAGGCCTAAAGATAGGGCCTCATACTCTGCCATGTTGTTGGTGCATTTGAAATTCAATCTATAGGCATGACCCTCTGCATGGTTGTTTTGGGGATTATGGATCCATACTCCTTCCCCTGCTCCTAGCTTATTTACTGAACCGTCAAAATCCAAATACCATAGGATTTCTTCGTCTTGGCTAGCATTGGGAGTTGAAATTATCATTGGAGCGGGCAGATTTGAATTTCCTGTTTCGGGAGGTTCTCCTTGTGTGCTTGTTGCATTGTTTGTTTTGACAGTTTCTTGGGTATGGGTAACCGATTCCTCACTTATACATGCTTCTTGTTCTAAATCCAAAGGCTTATCACCAGTTGGGGGACCATCATCATTATTGAACAAAATAAAGGAATCCATATCAAAATGGATTGAGTAAATTGGAAAGTTTTGCGGCTTTTCCTCACTACTCACCACATACTTCATCAGTGTTTCTCTATACAGTCTCTTTGGTTGCCCAAAGACTGAAATACTGGTGTAAGAGAGGTCTAATTGAAGGGATCCTTGGAGTTTTGCTCTCCAAGATCTTGACAAGAGCACCCCATATTTTGGTGGAATGTCAGCAACCACCAGGCCCATCAAAATTTTTTTGTTGGGATATTGGACTAAAGACACACATAGATCTTTGATTAAGCCTAAACCCTTGACCTGACTTGAGTCAAAGGAGAATAGGTCTTTGTACGGTCTTGTGACATCAAGGTTTAGCTTTTCCATTACAACTTTGGGCATAAGATTGTGTGAGGCCCCTGAATCAAACATAGCATTATGCAAAACTTTGTCATGTATATGTAGGCTTACATAAAAGGGCAGAATAGCTCCATATGCTGGTTTTCCATTAACCTCAAGACCGAATAACAGCTTAGGCGTATCATCTAAAACATTGACATCATCCTTGGTCTCTGGCATTTGAAGTGATTTTTGGATTTGTTGCCTATACACATCATGTTTGGCAAGCTCAGAGAGGGGGATGGAAATTTTAAGCTTACTTATTTCTGCTTCTAAGTTAAATGGTTTCTCCAATGGAGTCTTTGTGTTGGTAGTGGTAGATTTTCCCCTTTCAAGTGTATTTTTTGCGATTTCCTCTTGATTATCGACGTTATGGTGAGTGATACCTTGTGGTATCTCTGTTTTGGGAAGGTTTTGCGGAGTGCTGTTCAAATCTTCTTTTGAGGGAGAAGATAGAAAAGGCTGATCATTAGAGGGTTGCATGTTTGTGATGTCTTCCATAGTTACTTCCTGCAGGTTTGGGACAGTCTCATTAGCTGGTTCTGTAATAACAGTCGTGACTTTAAACTTCTTGGGATGTTTTGTTTGCTTTTGTTTGACGAGCTCGGGCACATCAATTGTTCTGGTCCTCAGTTTATATTGCTTGTGCACTTCGTACACAACATAATCATAGCCTTGTTTGAAGTCAAAAGACTCTCTGGTTTGAGTCTGAAATTTATCAAAGTCATGATCATCTTGGTTTTGTTGGACATGATTACAGTCTTCTTGTGTTAAGAAAACCTGCTTTCACTCTTTGAACCCACCCAATTTATATGAGTATCTTCTAATGGCTCACTAGATGTAGATGCCTCTGTGTAGTTATCTTGGAAAGGAGGTCTTATATCATGATATGGGCTGGATCGTCCAGCGTTTTGGTTGTGAGTTTTCCTAAAATTTGGGTTCCTAACAGTGTTGGCTTGTGGCGCATCCCATGTAAACTTTCTCTCAACGGTTTCTATTCTATCTCCCAGCCTGTGCATGCCACTAATAATAGCATCGCGTTTTTGGTCTAAGGCTAAAGGTTCCTCTTTAAAGGTAGTTCTTCTCTCAGCTCTTGCTCTATTTCTCTTGGCAATTAAGTTTTCCTCCACACTAACATCAACGTCTTGTATCTCTGCCAGGCTTTGAGGAGCTCTTTCCCTTAACTGATAAGCCATGTCAGTATCAAAACCATCAGGGAATTTATATAAAGCAAGATTAGGTGGAGGGTTAAGGTTTTGTGGGATTGCATTGTAAAAATTGTTAAACCTTGTGCAGTAGTCTAACATAGCCTCCTAAGGGCCTCTTTTAATGGTGTCATATTCGGACAATATGTGCAATGGATCTTTATTCTTCTCCCATCTATTGATAAATGTCTGGTATAAGGCTTCTGGGTTTGCTATGGAATTGGCTTGGAGTGCTCTAAACCAAGGCCTAACATCACCTGTCAAACTTTGGACAAAAATCCTCATTCTCACACTATCATCGTCAATCTCATAGCTCTCAAAGTAATCCTACATTTTCTTTGTATGCTGAAGGGATGTGCAGGAACTTGTGCCACCAAAATAAGTTATTTTAGTCTGGTAGTCCTGAGGCATAGCCCCGGGGTTTGCAGGCAGTTGCAAAGGGGCATATCTATTAGCCATATTTACAGGGATAAGTGGAACAACAGGGATGAACAGAACAATTGGAACCACTGGGATAATAGGAGTTGTAGTGGTAGTATGTACAGTGAACGAAGGTGTGGACGAGGTGCTTGGAGAGGTGGACGATGAAGTAGGGGCAATAGGGGATGAACGAAATAGGACTTTGATAGGGGTTGGAACTCTGCTTGGCTAAACTTTCTCAGGACTAGAATCAGCTAAATCCTCTCTTGGCTCTACCTTCCTGAGGTTTCTTGGGATTAAATTTGGATTTTCAAAAGTAGCTGGGGGTTTTGGGTCTGGATTTGACCTTGTATAATGTGAATTCTTTTTGGGAGCCAGCTTCCAACTTAATCATTGAAATTATTTTAAAAGTTCCCCAATGGAGTCGCCATTATGTTAACGCTCAAGTTGTCCCTTGGCTCCTTAAGGGATACGGTCGAGGTAACACCAAACCAATCTTTGGACTGCGGGTCCTAGCCTACCTGCAATCAGAGAGGGCTCTCTCTTCATAATTTAGCTTTGTTTAGGGTGATTTTAGGCTAGTTGTTGAGTACAAGGTGTTTTGTTCGTTCTTTGGTGGGAAGGAGGATGGTTTCAAGTAAAGAGGTAATGCATAGTGTGATAAGTTTCAAACCATTGGGCATGGAGTCAGGGAGTAGGACTGCTGGTGTGTTTTCTTGGTCACAAGAGGGATATGGAGCAGATAGCTGCTCATGAAACAATTATTCAGGCTAAAAAAGGATGAAGTGGAGGTCAGAGATGTAAACCAACTAAGAAATCTTTTATCTGGCTGACAGAGGTAAGGTGAATGAATTTTATCTAGGAATAGTCAAGATTTCCTAAATAACAATCATACATGGATGACATAGAACAAATATGAGCCATGAGGTATTCATATTAATGCCTTTAGTCAGAAGAAAACATATAGAACATTGCAGAAAATGAGTATAAAGTGTTGTAAGGCAAATTGCAGACTAGTCTTTCTTTCTGCAATCGAGATAGTGACAATGATACCAACATATATAAACTGACATAACGAAGGTAAGAGACACTTATTGGGCCATGTGACAGCATAAGAATTCAGGCATTAAAAAGAAGCATAATAGACAATCCATCATCCAAGCTCTTGAATAATCTCTGATTTTAAAAACTCTCAATAATACAACACAGGTATGGAGTGTAGCAAACCAACCAACCAGATTGAAAGTTTTTAAGAAATGAGAGGCAAAGAATCTCTCATTCAGCATAACAGAAGGAAGATGAAAGAGCTCTGTCTAGGAGCAGTCAAAAAATCCCTAGATAACTGTCAAAACATGGGTGAATTTGAGAAGATATGAGCTAAAGGGAATTCATATTCATTACTAGTTCAAATGAAAACATAAAGAAATAGCAGAACTTGAGCATAGAGTGCAGCTGAGCAAGTTCTAGGCTAATATTTCTATCTGTTATTTATATGGTGATACATGTATATTATGAGCATAAATCATTGAAAATAGAGGTGAGAGGCACTTATTAAGTCATGTTGCAGCGCTAGAATTCCATAATTCACCCTTCAAACATTAAAACACAACACACAATCCATTCTCCAAACTTCAGCAGTCTTTGATTAAGGAAAACATATCATATGTACAGAACGAGTCTCTCTTAGAGTATATCAACTGATTCTTTCTTTTTTTCCTCCTCTTAAGACTCTCTATAGGGTGGTTTATATAGGGAAATATTTACAGACTTCCCTTGAACAGGTGTCAAAGGGGAAAAATATCAAAAAATATCTCTAAGACAGATCTAAAAGAGATTTGTGTAGTAATTGTTTTGGATTCAAAGTCGTGCTGGGAGTAAATGTAATGAAATGTCTAAAAGAGCTGTGCTGGGGTAGCTGGCAACTGAAGTTACACAACTAAGGGTTGCGCATGAGAGAGCAGCCTCAAAATGGTCGAACAATGGTCCTGGAGCTGTGTGATGGCCTCATGGCCATAACTCTGTAATAACTACATATTGAATCCTTTTGTCTGCATTGTTTAGGTGGTTCCGCTACTGCTGAGTGGCATTGGAGTGTGTTAGTTCTGCTTTAGTGAGCTTTAAATGGGCTTTTACTATTTATTTGACTTGCTGGGGCCTTTTGATGTTCACCTGCTTTGAAAAACAAATATCTTCCACTGATATTTTCGACCGACACTCTCTGCTGCTTCATTGATATGCCTTGGCATGCCTTTGAACTATTCAATCACTCATTTATGGCTGCTGCTCAGCCTTCTACCACCTTTGGAGTTGTTATCGGCCCCTTTCATAATTTCGCTGATCATGGTGTCTGCTATATGATGCGCCTCTGCACATCTGCGATGGGTTCCTCCAAGGGATTTCGATTAGGCCTGCTGTGCTATTTTCTTCTGCTCTTGTTGGACTCCAGTAAAGTTGCAGATGGGGCCAGAAGGGGTTGGGATTCAGTACTGAAACTGCCCATCGATCATATTGATGGCGATAGTGATACGATCGGTACTTAGTGGGCTATTCTGTTGGCTGGTTCTTATAGAGAAATGGTAATATATATTGCAGAGGTAGTTGGTGTCACTGTCCTTATCCTGGTCAACATGAATTCCATTTATCAATAACATAATCCCCACGCACAATTGCATTGGGCATAGCTGAATGCATAGTACTCAATATGTCCTCAAACTCATGTGATAGTTCTGAGTCTTTCCAAGAGGATAGCTCCAGTTTTGAGGGATCCAAGAGATAACCTCTCAATAGCCTGTATTTGAAATGCCAATCCCAAAACATTGTTTGCTAACCAGTGTTCCTTCAATGCATACCACGTGCAAAAAGAATGTTCCAGGAACAACAGCCGCAAGCTGTGATTTGGTGAACTCTACTTCGCCAGTTTTAAAATATGGAAGATGGCAGTTTATTGGTGACTCATTCCACTTCTTTGGTAGAAAACGTTGAATGGCAGATAACCATCTGGCTGATATCACAATTATCCCAAGAAGAAAGTAATTTGTGAGAATGGCGTTGATCAAGTCTTTTAATAAGTATTTAAACAACAAAAATAGTGAAACAAGCACACCACTTCCGATCAGAGGAAAGCGCATCGCATGCTCCTTTGATTGGCATGATCCAAAGTGTGGATCATCATCCTGATGATGCCAAACCAAAGCACTTTCTCTTAAAGAGATCCCGGCATACTCTCTCCAAATCCTGCTCAAACTGTGAGCCCAATAATTTACACCATGTGTGCTCACATACTTGTAAGGTTTTTCATGTCGTAGTTGCTGCTCAGCCTCAGGAATCGTCACAGATACATTCATGGCGTCAGCAACAGCTTCTATATTCCAGGGATTGACCCTGATGGCTCCATTGATCAAAAAATATTTATAAGAGAATCATATCCACACCATAAGAAACTTGTGAAAACTCCCATAAGCACGCATACAAGGGAGCAAAGAGAAAAATGCTTTGAACTTTTTTCCTTCGAGTGATGCAAGAAACATATTGCACGTGTTCTTACTCCAGACACCAGGAATATGTGAGCCGAAGTGTTTTTTATGGAGGAGTTGACCTCAAGCTGCATAAAGACCATCTCTCGGCAAACATTTAGGCTGTAATTCTAATTGACTATAGCTCTAAATCATTCTTGAATTGGGAGAATGAAGGAAAAATTGAAATCCAAACTCCCCTGTTACAGGGCTAGATCGTACCTCAAACTTTTAAGTGAGGCCATATACTCGTTTCGCCGATTCTAGAGTATTGGATAGAAACATTGCAATGGTCATTGGACCAACCCCACCAGGCACAGGAGTAATTTCGTAGACTATTCTTGAAGCCTCTTCATAGCAAACATCACCAATTAATTGGTAACCTCTTTTAATATTGGGATCCTCGACTGGATTTATGCCAACATCAATTGCCACAGCACCAGGCTTCAGCCAGTCACCACGAACCAAGTTTGCCACACCTGCAGCAGAAATGACAATATCTGCTTTCCGAGTAATATCTTCAGCATTTTTGGTGTAAGAATGCACAATAGTAATAGTTGCATTGTGCCTCTGCAAAGCATAGCAGCAGGTGCTCCAACAATATTGCTACGGCCTAACACTACAGCCTTTTTTCCCACCATATCTATACCATATCGAATTAGCAACTCTATGCATCCTTTTGGTGTACAAGGGACAAATAAAGGTTCCCTCCCTTGCAGGATTTGCAATCTGCATTAATACCACTTTGCCCCTCCACTCAGGATGTTGCTTAAGCAACTGTTCCAATGCTAGCAGCTTCAAACTGATACCCTTGAATATATCTATGTCATCAACACCCAACAACATTTTCTTCCCCTTGAATTGTTCCTTCAGCTCCCCAATTCTCAATGCAGTGTCCGAAATATTTAACACTGATTCAAGCTGGCCCATGTGAATGCCCATAGGTAGATTTTTTTTTAATACCAACAAAACAACCATAAAGTCCAATGTAGCCTCTCTTTGGTTTATAATCAAGACCAAGCATCCTACCTGTTAAATCGCTTCCTTAGAAATGTGGCAAGCACCATGAGATGGTAGTCATGTATCCAAACGTAGTCATCATTAGGGTTGATCACTTCTATGACCTTGTCTACAAAGATCTTGTTAGCAGACACATAAGCCTGCCAAAGGGATCGATCAAAGTAGCCTCCATGATCTAGAGCAAGGGGCAATGAGGGTTCTTGCTAAGTTTCAGGAAAACTTAGGAATTCCCAAGCACGGTGATGGTTATATTTCAACCAATGGAGGGGATATGTACTTAGGGTGATCTTGTATATATTTTTAGTATGGGGAGGGAAGAATAACTGAGATTTACATAATAAGTTAGAAGTTAATATGAAATTTGATCAGAAAGCGCTAAGGATAGAAATCTTAGGATTTAAAGGGGAAATAGGACTTTTAGCGGAAGTGTGAACGTTCCTTGAGTAAAGCAGATCTTTACCAAGGCAATTGATATGAAAATGATGAGACTAAGAGATATCAACCATATTTTGACCTCTTTAGGGGAAGTTAGTGAGTGTTTGAGGAAAGAGGAGAAAAGGGAATTTAGACATGCCTCGCTTGAGCTCCTCCAAATGGAAACTGCCTTATGCTTGAGATGTGAATGGATATGACACTTGAAACATGAAATGAAATGGATCACAAGCCATGATTCTGCCACCACAACGCTACCAACCATTGGACATGGAATTAGTGAAAATAGCCTCCCTGGTTGATGTTTACACGTTGACTTACATTTTTTTTTAATCTGGTTAAATTTCCTGCAAATTGCACCGCGATGAATTAAAGTAAATTGTGAAATTAAAATGATGTATTGCAGCTATTTTTAATATTTTTTTGTTAATATCTTATAAAATTTAGAATTAAATAGATGGTTTCTAAAAAACTAATTTTCTAAACTAAATTGATCGTTTATAAAAACAAACTAATTATCGAAACTGCATGAATAGAAATTACATTATAATATTTTTAATAAGTTATGCACCATATAGAAATTACATTAGCTTGTGATAAAGATGTTGGAAAATGAGGAAATTAAAAAGTATATAATTAAAACTTGTATACATACATATTTAAAAGAAAAATATGTAATTAAATTTAAGGACGGTTCTTAAAAATTTCAAATCAAAACTTATTAATTATACATTAAGTGTTACTTTCAGGGATATATAATATTTATTAGGAGGTCTTATTTTGATTGTAATAATTTTTTGGGTTAAAGTTGACATTAGTTATAGGTATGTTTTGTTTTTTCTCATTAAAAATAAATAAAATCTAAATTTCTATTAGATGTCTGTGTTGCTTTGAAGGTAGCATAGTTATAGGTATGTTTTTTGTTTTTTCTTATTTAAAAGAAAAGAAACTTTTCTAATTTTTTATTGGATGTCTCAGGGCTGATTTGAAGGTAGCATTTTGCACCCAGGATGATGCCATGTGGTGACATGAGATTGGCATTTGGAGTTGTTAATGGTTTCTACTTAGTTCAAATGAGATTAGCATTTCAGTTATGAGTGCAACTCACCTCTTTAATGTTCCACAAATAATTAAGACAATTGTTTTTAATGAGACTTTTTGGAAGCTTTTCCGTTGAGTGGGTTTTTCTGGTCTAATTTTTTTAACATCGTGTAGGAATTTATTGAAATCACAAGTTTGATCGGTAACCCCTTCATAATCAAAGTGCCCTAAGGTTAAAAAAAAAACAAGTTTAAATAACACAAATCAAGATTTTACCTCAATTTTTCCCACCAAATTGAGGCATGGAAGTGGCACTAAAGACAACTCCATAACTAAGTAAAGTGCCTAATTTTATTTTTTTTAATATTTATTTTTTTTAATTAAAAAAACTCACAATTTCAAAAAATATTTAAAATCTTATTAATGGTAGATATTGAATTTTATTTATAAGTATATCTAAGAAGAAAGTGGATTTCTATTCCTAATATATATTGTTTTAATTCTATTTTTTTGAAATTTTAAATAATAAGATATCTATAAATTTTTATATCTATTTTATTTTTTGTAGTCATGTTTGATTTAAAAGTAATTAAGTTGATTAATACTTGAGTTGTTTCAAGTGAGTTTTTGACACAACTTAGCCACATTACAATGTATTACATGTAATCTATGAATTATAATATTATGGATCACTAAAACCATTAGTTTTATACTATCATTATAGACCTAACAACCTTAACTCTTTTATTGAGTCAAATTTACATTGACATCCTTGAATTTTTTACAACTAAATCAAATTTACTCTAACAAAAAATTGGTTAAAGAATAAGTTAAAAATTGGCTAAATTAACTATTTTTTTGGAAAATTTCACACAATTCATAGAATTTTTGTTAGAAATTAGAGTTCCACCTTATTCTTAGGGACTTTGATCATAAAAATCCTAGTAGGAATATAAGTGATCAAAAATTAAAAAAAAAAAATATACCAGCACAATATATTATATAGTTGAGGAAAAAAAACTATACAAGTCTTCATATTTTAACTAATTTCATTAATTAATTTATAATAAATTGTTTATTTATCTCACTAAATATGCGTTTGTGATTAATAGTATGTATATTAAATTTTTGTTTAACATAGTATGTCTGTGCCTGTCATTAATAAAGTTAGTTTATTTTGGGAAAAATAGAAATTAAGAACTCTCTGGTAGGTATATGTAAAATTTGAGTTTGTCTATTTTATATGGTTAAGTAGTGTATTGCCTAAGCCCCACGAAAATCCTGTGGAGTTTAGTTACGGCCCGGAAATGCTTCTATTCATTATCAAGTATCTGCGTAACCAGTATGACCCCGGTAACACTTGCAGGCTCCAATTTCGTATCCTCTTGTATGTTATAGGGTAAGGTTATAGCTCTATCCCCTGAGTGTGTGTATACACTATTTTTCCTCCAGATTTCTATATGGGTTGTTTCCTTTCCTCAAATCTAACTATGTCCCATTTCCAGTGAATAGTGAAGGAAAAAGCTCTAATTGCATGTACTCAGGTAATGGTATGTGCGGTTTTACGGGAGTCGTTTACTGCTGCATTTTTTTTTCGTTCCGTGTTTTTCTTATTTGATGGCCCTCACGGTGGTTTTGTAGATACATAAACCGTGCTCACTCCGTGGCTCGGTCTATGGAGAGTTCGAACTCATCCTCGCCTGACCTCTCGCCCGGTTTCGAGCTCAGTGGTTCTTTTATTTCGCTTCGGCATTGCACATTTCCACGTTTGAGCTGTGCGAGTAGCTGATTGGTGGATATCTGGGTAATTCGACTGAGTTTCTTTTTCATTGTCCAGTTACTATGTATTTCTGGCCGCTATCTTTACTGGGAGATGTAATCACTATAGTCATATTTATTCATAAACCTCGATCCAAATGGCTCATAATTTTAATTGTAGTGTAATAGATATGTGAGGGATTTCCTACAGGCTATCTAGTGAGAGTGATTTTTATGCACTATTTAAGAATTTACATTGGTATTACAGCAACATCCTCCTTACACCAATAAGGTCAACAACAATAAATCAAATATAATATTACAACAATATCCTACCTTTATGTGAGTGACAACGATACTTAAAATTCAAGTAAGTTGGCATTTAATATTTTTTCAATTAATAGAAATATCATTCCAACAATTATCTAGGATTTGTTAACATGAATACTACTTTTTTTAGTTATACAATAACTAATTCTTTTAGTTATACAATAATTTTGTATGTGTATCATTTCATCAATAATAAATTTTGATGCAACACAAAACTTTGTACACTAATTTTAATATATTTCATACCAAATTCATTTTATTCTTTCCATGCACAACACACATGGACTTATTTACTAATAGAATTTGTAACCAGAATAACTAGAGAATCACTAAATGAGTAGATTATTCACCTAACTATCAACTCGCCACTAGTTCCCCTTAAGTCGAGACTAATTTCCACAAAGATCTTCAAAGCTTAGAAGCCCTTTCATATCTTGATCCAGGTGGATATTGGTGACCACCCGCCTATTCCACTTGGACCCCTAACACAGTCTCTTTCGATTTTCCAGTTTTCTTAATTGTAGCACAATTTACTATTTTTGGTAGTTTTTCGAATCCTAAACTTCCGAAGCCGTTTTGAGGCCCTAAACAACATTTTTAGGGAAAATAGAAAAACCGAAAACATACAAACTAGCAAGCTAACTTGTTTTCAGCATTCTCCTCGAGATCTTTGAAATAAGGTATTATGATACTCAAACGAAGATTGTATGCCAAAATTACGACCCCGGGAAGTTGATGTACCAATTTACCAAAACGGGGCCCACAGTTTTGGTGCTTTATCTCCTAGGGTTAGGTTTTTGGATGTTTAAGGTTTTTTATTGTTTCTCAATAATAAATAAGCCTTTGAGCCTCATTGTAACATAGTTGAGAGGCATGTAGCTGCCACATCTCTTCTCAGAGATAAACTACCATCACCCGAGCTATCTCATTTCCATTCTGTTTGTAAGCAGAGTTCAGTATTTTTCTATTAATGAAATTGAGTGTTTTTCTGCTGCATGTCTATATTTATGATTATACTGTAAATTGTTGCATTCCTGTTTAAGTTCAAATTAGTGGTATCAAAGCGGTCAACTCCTTCTCTATTTTTTTTTGCATGTCCCCAATGAGGTCAGGGTATAAGAAGTTAGGGCTCGATCTCATTGAACCGTTGTAAGGTCAATTTCTTAAAACCAGACGAACTCCCATGGCAGAAGAAAAGAAAGATGAGTGGGCAGGAGATCCTTTCAAAATGTTGCTCGAAGAAGCTCTCGAGCGACAGAGGGATGCGATGATGGTTAAATTTGCCTAGATCCTTCGACAGTTACCCACAAGTGATGCATCTTTATCCAGCAACCACTCTGGAGGTGCCACTCCTTTTAAGGTATAATTTAACTTCGATATTCCCATATTTGAAGGTTTGATAGATACAGAAACCCTAGATAAATGGTTAACTCTGTTGCAAGCATATTTTTCAGTTCATGACTTTTTTAATCGAGATCAGATTACTTTTTTACTTCTCAAAGCTGCCCCACACGTGAAGGATTGGTGGGAAACCTACTGTGAACAAAAGGACAAGAGTGAACCCTTGGTATTTTCAGCCGCACCCACTTGGGATTCTTTCCGCGACGCCATCAAGGAACAATATTACCCTGTGAGGAGCTATGAAGATAAACACATAATGTAGACCACATTATGGCAAGGAAGGGACCAAGACGTGTCAAAGTTCACAAATATTTTCCATACACTTCTCACGAAGCTGGGTATAAAGGATACTGAGCGGTATTTGGTGTTCAAGTACCGCGACTATCTACAAATGTACATTGAGGATGAGATGGAGTTCCTGGACATTTCCTGACTCGAAACAATATACCAGTAAGTTGTTAAGATTGAACAAAATTTTAAGCGAAAGAAGCAGGACTTTGGATCTGCAAATCCAAAGAAAAGAAAAGGTGCCGCCAAACCACATAACAAAGGACCAAGCCAAGGTGGGGCTACCCAGGACAACCCACCAAATCCACAAGAAAAGAATAACACCACGAAGAAAAATAAGGACATGGGAAAGTGGTGTGAGTTCGATAAGAGCTCCACTCACAATACAAGTGAGTGTCAGGCCAAGTAGTCACTAGTGGCCGAGATAAAGGCCTCTAAATTAGATGCATGTTCTAACTCTAAACCAGAACCTGATAAGGGAACTGAAAAAGGGAAGAAAATCATTGATATGGAGCCCAGTGCCACCATAGCCACCACCAAGATCTAGAAGACTGATATTGAATATCGAGAGGAGGGGGAATGCCTCTTCCACTCATAGATGTGGGTGAAGGGTTCTCTGCTTCAGTTCATTGTCGACAACGAGACCCAAAAGAACCTCATTTCAACAGAGGTAATGAAGCGACTGGGCCTAAAGACTACAATACATCCACAACCATATACCATCGGGTGGCTTCACCAAGGACAAGATCTTAGCATCAGTCAGTATACTGCCCTCTCTAGAACATCAAGCCCTTCAGGGATGAGTTACTATGTGATGTTGCTCCTCTTGAAGTTTGTGATGTATTGTTATGACAACCATACTTGTGGAAGCAACATGTTGAATACGAGTCTAGACCTTACTCTATGATTATTGCCTTGGCCAACAAGTTGTACAGGATACTGGAGGTAGCCCCGCTTACCATCGTCTCTTTGATCACTTCAAAGCAATGCAGTAAGAACAGTTCCCAGACCAAGAAATTTGTTTTCCTTATGATTTGCTCTCCGGGAAAGAAGAAGGTTATTGCCATGGCTTCCAGGCATGACTCCTCTGCATAACAAAAACAGATGGACAAGGTTGTGGAGGAGTACACCTATATTTTCACCTCACCTATAGGGGTACCTCTTCACTATCAGGTTAAGAATTCCATCAATGTGACCTTGGGCATGTCACTGCCCAATGGGCTGATTTATCGGCACTCTGTTTTGGAGAACAATGAGATCAGGAGACAAATTCATGACCTATTGTAGAAACGGTATGTGAGGCCAACCTCATCATGTTTTGGGAGCCCAATTGTATTGATATAGAAGAAGGATGGGATTTGAAGGCTTTGTATTAACTATTGGGCGTTGCAGAAGATCATTGTCCAGAATAGGTACCCAATCCCATGGATTGATGGTCGTCTTGACCAGCTCAAGGGGGCCGAATATTTTATAAAGATTGACTTGAATTCAAATTATCACCAGGTGCCTATCAAACCCTCTGATGTGTGGAATAATTCCTTCAAATCCAAGGAGGGAATTTTTTAATGGTCAGTCATGTGCTTCAAATTGACGAATGCCCCTGCAAACTTCATGAGATTGATAGAAGACATCTTGTGACCCTTCACAAATGCATTCGCGGTGGTATATTTAGATGACATATTGACCTTCAGCGAGAGTTGGGATGAGAATGTCCACCATATTCAACAGGTCCTTCAAACCCTACGACAACACAAGTTGTGTGCTAACTTAGATAAATACACCCTTGGCCTTACCAAGGTTCAATATCTGGGGTACATAATTGACGAAGAGGGTGTACATGTGGACCCATCCAAGATACAAGTCATTTGGGATTGGCCAGCTCCAACCACTCTAACAGAGCTTCGTACCTTTTTGGGTGTTTCCCAGTTCTACCATAGGTTCATGTTGGGGTTCTCTCATATCACTTGACCTTTAAGTTAAGTCACCAAGGGTAGAGCAAAAGAAAAGTTTGTTTGGTTTGAAACCCAAAAACAATTATTCTCTGAGTTGAAGAATCACCTCTGTTCTGCACTAGTGTTCACATTACCAGACCTACAAAAACCATTTTAGATTGAAACAAATGTCTCCAACTATGCTATTGGTGCAGTTGTTACTCAACATGGGCATCCAATGGCTTACCACAGTGAGGCACTTTCAGACAGTCCGAAAGTACCCCACATACGAAAAAGAAATGTATTCCATTATGCATGCCTATCGTCAATAGAAGCATTACACTATGGGGAAGGAAATGATCATCCACACAAATCACCGAACTCTATAGTTCATACAGACATAAGGGAAGTTGCAGAACGATCACCATCAGAAATGGTCCACCTACCTGCAATAGTTCCATTTGAACATTAAGTATAAGAAACGAAACACCAATAATGTCACTAATTTCCTTAACCGACCACCGGTCATGGCAATGATCACTTTTCTCAACTCCTATGGGCCCGAGACATCGGGGTGGCTGAATCTTTGCAAGAGAGATACAAAATTTGGTAGAAAATACCAGACACTCTTGGAAGGGATGCAAGTTCAAAATTTTCACCTTTAGGATGCAGTATTGTTCCACCTGGGACCATCTGTGTTCCTTTAAGTGAGCGTGAAAAGATGATTTGGGAAGCACACTACAGTCGGGTGACTGTACATTTTAGAGTAGAGAAAATAGTGGTGGTATTACAAAGGTATTTTTATTGGCTGAAACTTCATCAGGATGTTGGGAAGTACGCTAGATCCTGCACTACCTGTGCCATTGCTAAACCACCCATCAAGAAGTAAGCCCTGTATTCTCCTCTACCTACTCCTAGTTGACCTTTGGAATCTTTCTCCATGGATTACATGTCAGGGCTCCCTTCTACGAAGCACAACAATGATTGTGTTTTTGTGGTCGTCAACAGATTCTCTAAGATGGCCATCATTGCGACCTGCAAGAAGAGCACCACAACAGGGACCACTACTAAGCTCTTCTTTGAGCGAGGGTGGGTACAATTTGGAATCCCATAGTCCATTGTCTCAGATTGGGACAATAGATTCCTGAGTTCATTTTGGTCAAGTCTTTGGTCAATGCTTGATACAAAACTTATTAAGTCCATGACTTTCCATCCCCAAACTGATGGCCAAACAGGGGTTGTCAACAAGATGATCGTACACATTCTATCCATGTACAACTCGAAGCATCCACACACATGGGATGAAAACCCCGCTATGTCGAACACAACTACAACAAAGTTCTCCATAGCTCAACAAGCCACAACCCCTTTCAGGTAGGGCTAGGATTTTAGTCATTATGTCCCATTGATGTGGCAATACAATTTGCAACTACTTAGGCAGATTCAGCTCATTTCCAGTCCAAAGTCGACAGGACTAACAAATTCATTGAGAGCATTCAATACATCTGCTAGCAGGTCCATGATATATTGGATAGAGCCAATGCTACGTACAAGCAATGCCATGATCAACATTGGGTGCTGCACAACTTCTAGGTGAGAGATAAAGTTTGGCTACATTTGTAGAAGAAGCACCTCACTGAACTCCACCACAAGCTTCGCCCACTCCGATATGGGTCATACACCAAAACAAAGGCTGTAGGGGACATTACCTTCGAGTTTAGCATTCCACCATTCCTTGGTCTACACCTAGTGTTCAATGTAGACCACCTTCAACCATACTTTCCACCATTACTGGATACACCCATCATTGCAGAACAAATCACACCAACAAAGATAAACCCACACTACATGGATCGAATCATGGACGCACAGATCAAGAACAATTGTTAGCAGAATATCCAACTATATATGGTTGTTATCGCTGGCCAACTCCTTCACCAAGGCAAGTGGCTCATGAGGAACCAAGTTCAACAAAAGTTTCCCCATCTCATGGAGGAACCCAACACAATGGGGACCATTGCTTCCCAAAGGAGGATGAATAATCCAGGTGGATATTGGTGGCCACCCCCCTATTACACTTGGACACCCAACATTGTCCCTTTTAGTTTTCTGGTTTCCTTAATTGTAGCATAATTTACTATTTTTGGCATTTTTTTAGGTCCTGAACTTCCCAAGCTATTTTGAGGCCCTAAACAACATTTTTAGGGAAAATGGAGAGTCTAGTATGTTTCCCTTATGGTCCTATGATGTATTAATTGGTATGGACTAGCTAGAAATCCATTGGTCCATGGTGAACTGTAAATAAAATACCATAACCTTCCTCACAGAGGAAGGTGATAGACAAGAACTTTAAGGGATTAAGAGGACTATTAAGTTGTGTCCCATTACAACCATCCTAGTAGGAAAATGACTTAGAAAAGATTGTCAGATCTATGTTGTGCAAGAGGGGTATTCTAAATCTAAAGATAGAATAGCCACCATTGAAAATATACCAATCATTCAGGACTTTGTTGATGTATTCCTGTGGAAATATGAGGGCTGCCCCCGAAAATGAATATTGGTTTCACCATAGAATTGATCCCGGGAGAAACCCCAGTATCAAAGGCCCCATACCATATGAGAATCCTTGAATTAACAAAACTGAAGATGCAACAACAAGAATTATTGGATAAAGGATAAATTTGTCCTAGTGTGTCACCCTGGGGAGCTCCTATAATGTTTGTGAGGAAAAAGGATAGCACACTACGACTGTGCATTGACTATAGGAAACTAAACAAATTAAAAAATAAGAACAAATACTTGTTGCTCATAATTGACGATTTGTTTTACATGGTAAAAGGAGCTAATCTATTCTCCAAATAATTATTATCAGATTAGAATAAAGAAGGCATCTACAAAACATCATTTAAGACTCGATACAAGCATTATGAGTTTGTGGTGCTTCCTTTTGGACTTACCAATGTTCTAGCGACATTTACGAGCTTAATGAATGGCATTTTCCATCCTTATTTGGATAAATTTGTCCTAATTTTTATCAACGACATTTTGATTTATTCAGAGAACTTAGAAGAACATAAGGAGCATATACATATAGTGTTGTAGACCCAACGGGAACATCGCCTTTATGCTAAGTACAATAATTGTGACTTTTATAAGAACGAAATACATTGTTTATGGCACATAATCTCATCTGAAGGGATAGCAATAGATCTTGAAAAAATCAAGATCATCATGGAATGGCCTATTCCTGTAAACATGGCATACACTCGGTCCTTCATGGGATTCCCAGGAGATTTTCGCCACTTCATAGAAAATTTCTCTAAAACTTCTTATCCTATAACTACCTTGAAGAAAAAAGGAAAAATGTTTTAATGGAAAACAAAATGTCAACATAATTTTGACTTACTAAAATATCTATTAACGACATCCCCTATATTAAAATTTGTTGACCCTACAAAGGAGTTTGTGGTTTACACAGATGCTTGTAAGGAAGGAGTAGATGGGGTCTTGATGCAAGAAGGAAGAGTGATAGCCTACGAATCACGAAATTTAAAGGATCATGAACATATATATTTTTCCTCTAAACTAGAACTTACAGCAGCGGTCCATGTCTTAAAGTTAGGACCACATTATCTATTGGACAGGAGGTTAATTTTGATGGCTGATCGCAAGAGTGTGACAAGTTTCTTTAAACAAATTAAACTTAATGCACATCAAGCCAGATGGACCAATTTCTTAAGCGAATTCGCCTTCTATGTAAAACACTTAATAGGGTAGTAACCATGTGGCTGATGCTCTAAATAAAAAACTACATTGCATATGAGATATCTTATAGATAAATAAGAATCCGGTTCTCTAACAAGATTAAATAAGTTGTCGTGAAGGACCTAGAATACAAATTTCTATTGAAACAAGCTAAGTCAACAACTAGGTCTAAGGAACAACTCGGATACAGTATAAATAAGGAGGGTTTGCTGACCTATAAAAAGAGAGTGTATGTTCCTAACCAATTGGCTATAACACAATTAATTTTAGATGAATTCCACCAGAACCCCTATGCTTCCCACCCCAGGTATAAAAAGATTTTCATCGCAATATGCAAAAATTACTTTTGGCTTGTAATGAGAAAGAGTATTGTAGATTACTTAAAAAATGTTTGGAATGTCAACAAGTTAAGTTCAAGCATCAACACCCAACAAGATTGATGCATCCTTTACAAATTCCAAAGTGGAAATGGGATGCCATCATCCTAGAATTTATAATGGGACTTCCTAAGTTAAGGAGGCATACAAACTCAATTATGGTAGTAGTAGATAAGATAATTAAAACAACTCATTTTACACTTGTGCAATCTACGTACAAAACTATGTAAATCATAGAGATTTTTATGAGAGAAGCATTTCGGTTACATGACATACCCAAAGTAGTAATTTCTGATAGGGATGTGAAGTATACTTATGCATTCTGGAATGCTCTTATTGTCAAAATGGGCACCGAGGTGTAGTACTATACTTCTTACCATCCTCAGACAGATGGGAAGACCAAACGTGTGAACCAAATACTTGAAGACATGTTGTGAATGTATGTTATGCAATAGCCAACCAAGTGGGAGGATTACCTCCACTTAGTTGAATTTTCATACAAGAACAATGAACATGAATTGTTAAAAATGAGTCACTTTGAAGTGGTATATGGGAGGAGGTGAAAAACACCAACTAACTTGGGTAACCCTACGGAAAAAGTACTCTTAGTTTTTTTATATATTAAGCATAAATGGAATTGACTTTTAAGAAGGTCTGACATAATTTAAAAGCTTCTCAAGATAGACAAAAGTATTATGTAGATAAAAGAAGATTTCTTAGGAAATTTCAAGTTGGAGACCATCTTTATGTCTAGGTTAATCCCAAGAGAAGTACCTTGATGTGGGGCGGTTGTGCAAAGCTAGCACCCTGCTATTTTGGGCCTTTGCAAAGACTGGAAAGAATAGGACCCATAGCCTATCATCCTGCATTACCCAGTCAGATACAAGTTCATAATGTATTTCATGTCTCGTTTCTGAAAAGGTATGTATATGACCCCAGACGTATTATTAGTTGGCATGAAGTGTAGGTAAACTCAAGAATGATTTTTTTTCTTTGCTGTTTTATCTTTCCTTACTTTTATTTATCAATTTGATGTGACTTCAAATTCTTCTACATTCTTCTATAGGAAGTTGTTGGTCTACCGCAACCCCGACAATCTTCTATGGATCTGTTTAACAATATTTTTCAGTAGCAGGCACAACTTTTGAATGATGAAGAGGGAAACGAAGAGGGCACTTTCACGTGGCAGATCCTCTTTTGCATATTTTCATGGTGTACAGTCTCAGGTTCACATTCTTCCGCAATGCTTTTTCATTCTTCCGCATGGGCGTACATAAGCTTGGGAATCATCGATCAGCCTTGATCCAAATGGATCCCAACTTTGTGAAGATAGCTATTGGCTTAGTTCTGTTTACCTCTAGGGGGTAAGCTCTGGCCCATATCGTCAGTGAAGCCCCAGCTCCCATTATCCAGGTGGTCCAGGCCTCACTCGATGAGGCTTTTAAGTTTTCTGAAAGTGCCCTAATCTACTGGTTCAATGGTTTTTGGCTGCGGATGACAGCTCTCCACAGTTGGATCTCAGGGGTATGGAAGCATGTCATTTCTGATGAAATTAATATCTACCAGGGAAAATTTTAAGAACCCCCCCCTAAATTTATAAATATAATAAATGGGCGAATCTCCATGGTATATAGGAAAAATGGAAGGCGATGTTATGAATAATATAATATGTATATATAATTTTTTGGCGAATCTCTCACCAGTCATGGCGAATATTTTACTCAATTATAAAATCTTGTAATATCTTGGCAAGTCTTTCACTAAATAATAAAACTTTGTAAAGTCCTAGTGAATCTTAACATTGTGAACTCTTAGAGAATTTTTTGAAAAAGTATAAACCATATATGACAAGAGCCACATGGTGGCAATATCACTATTTTTTTTCACATTTCCATGACATGGAACTTGTTTATAAAATTACAAAAAATCCAACCAAGTCCCTTATAATATGCAGGTAAGATTATAATAAAGTTTGATACCTCTACTATGCTTGTCTTCGTTCAAGTGTCATATCTGCTATACTTAACACTGTGAATCACAACTCTCTCAAAACTCAACTCTATAGTGTAATTAAAACCTTTGGAAATTGAATCTGACAACTCTATAAAAAGGATTAGTGAAATAGAAGCTTTTGTGAATGAGCCCACTAACTATCACTGCTAAACAATCAATCTAGACTATGAAGTCTTCCATCTTGATCACAATCGTGCTCACGATCAAGGGAGTGCGACCACCTGGCTTGACATAATGGCCATCATAGTGTCACTTTGAATCTCCTTTCCTGTGTGGATGTTTTGACAAATCAATGTGAAATCAAAGTCACTTTGAATTTTCTTTCCTGCGAGGGATCACATCCACAGTTGATTAGTAAAAGATAATCTACTATATATTATGTTCAAGAAACTGACTACAATCTACAGTGGAAACGAGACCTGAGTTTTTATTCTGAATCTGAATATCTTAGGACAACATAAGAGATAAAAATTCATATGACCTTAGTAGCTATAAAGAAATCACTCCATCATTACAAGACGACCTAGATTTTGGCACTTGATCTAAATAATGGCACTAGTTGTAGTGTTTATTTGCATTAACACCATGGAAAAGCAACAACAATGTTTCAAAGCACACTTACTGGAAAAGTTGTAATGTTCCAAGAATATTTAATGATAGCATCTAAACCTCGTACTATGGTGGGGAAACTAGGGAACCCAAATCTTGGAAGATATCTCATACCAAATCTGAGAAAAAAATAAAAAAGGGGAAAAATCAAAATCTATACAAGCAATGAATTGTTTACAAATCAAATACAATTCCTTTAACTAACAGTTAAATTGTGGTGATATATTTAAATATTTAGTAAGAGGGGAACTTCAAACCATGGAATATTACCTTTGTCATTACAGCCATCCCTCAGTGACTAAGATTACAAATCAATACTTATGGAAAGATTGTAAGAAATTCCGTGAAATAGTAAAGCATAACCTCTATTTTCAAGCAAGAAAATCAAGACATTATTACATTTAGAGCCATAATTGATACATAATCAATGAATCAAGTCCTTGTATGGCACAGGCTTGTTTCAGAACCTCTATTTTCTCAATAACAAAATCAAGACACTGTATGTGGTTATTTCCAAAAGGAAACTGCATTTTAATTTGGAAGAGGATCTTATCAAAAGACATGGATTTATTCAAAGCTACAAAGCCTAATGGGTTACTGAAAACTAAGTTGGAATATGGGATCATGATACTTAAATTGAAAAAATATGCTTTCCTTTTAGAAACATTACAGTTATACAATGTTTTTTGAAAGCATTAGAATTTGAAATTGGGCCTTTCTATCAAGACAAATTTTCATTAATAGAATGTACTTTCCTACCCGAAACGTTGTAGATATCCAAGAAAAACTTGAAAAGCATAAGAGAACTTAGCGTATTGTACTTTCTTTCCTTCCTTAACATTATTAAAGAGTTGAGGTTCCCCAAGTCATCAGGTAACATTCAAAGGAAATGACAGTTAGTAATAGTCCAATTCACAACTGAAGATGTGTCACAAATACGAGGGGGCATCTCCTCCAAATCACAAATGTGCTCCAGGTTAAAATCTAGCATTATTGGAAGCTTAATGCTCGACTGGGTGTTATTGAACCCAGACATTTTTCCAAT
>APFE030217555.1:30447-65548 GCA_000404065.3 Pinus taeda | reverse complement strand
TTATTTTATTGTTAATTTCAAGGAAATGAAATGTTTAGCTAACCTGTGTTCCAGAGTGGGCTCGAAGTTGATAGTAGGGATTTATCCTTCAGGAAATGTTCTAGAATATTCATAATAATATGCACAAGTCAAAGATTGAGATATATTTCCAAAGTAGTTATGTTTTTTTACCTTTTAATTAAATTAATTAATTAAAAAAATTCATATGAACCAATGTCAGTGGAAGCCATTTATGATTTTTCCCATACATGTTATTGCTAAACCATAATAAATATAAGTATTTCCATGATTAAGAATGTTTTTCTATTTTTTAAATACCTATATGTTTAACCCATATAATACCTATATATTAATTCTTCATAATATCAAATATATAAAAAATAAATATTTTAATACTTATTATATATCATATTTATAGATTTTTTAAATTATATAATTTATATAACTATATAATTTTAATATATTATAAAATAACTTGTTATAAAATACTTAACACATAAATATAATAAACAATTTATTTATATATATTTATAATCATAAAATAAAAATATAATTTCAAATACCATGTTTTATTTTAAAATTTTATACAACAAAGTTAGTATCACCCATTGTTACTCCGTCATACGTACTTCATACATTTTTGCTCCATTTCATGCAACCAAAATGAAATCATCCAACTATGGCATGTTGGCATGTTTCAAGCTTTATTCTTCTCCCTTCAAAGAACATGAAAATGAAATCATCCCACTATGGTAGGTTGAATGTATGTTAGCATGAATATTATATTATATCATTTTCTGTTTTCTGTGCAAGATTCTAATAATATAAAATATTATCAGAAGCGATAAATCTTCAACTGGAGTATCCAGTGGGTTTCTTTGATGGTGCAATGCAAAGGAACATTTTCAACTGGAGTACCCAGTGGGTTTCTTCGATGGTGCAATGCAAAGGAACTTATGTGGTTGTGGCTTTTGGATAGCCATATCCAAATATTTACAATACCGGATTCATTAGAATGCGGGAAGCGGCACAAACACTAGGGAAAAAGAAATAGCCTTATGGGATCTATTATGGTTCACAAATTTTTTCAATATTCTTGATATTCATATATTTGGGGATTCCAAGATTATCACTGATCATGCAAATGGGTGTGCAAACATCAATCAACTAATGCCCCTAGGTTGGTTAAGGAGAATTGACAATCAATGGACACAGTTCAAGAACTCTTCCATTAAACACATACGTAAAAAACACAGTCACCTAGCCGATGAACTATCAAAGAAGGGACTTCAAGAAAACCCGAGAGATATGCACATTGATATAATTTTGGATGGAAATGTTATAAATGTTGGGGAATTTCCATTCCCTGGGTAATTCTTATGCTTATCTTTTTGCATAATTTTGTACATAATTTTTCTTTGTATCTATTGGTCACATAGTCAACCTGCTGACGATGGATTTTTAATATATGGGTGTTAATGGGGAAGACCTCGTCCTTCGACATTGGCCTTAATGCTGGGTGATTTACTCCTTATGAGCCCCTTCTAATTTGATCCATGATGCTCATTGGACATATATGTTCATATTATGTTTATTGTATATCCCGGTTATTTTGAAGGGGGCTGCAGATCTGCTCTCCCAAATGGTACTATGATGATAAGGATGGACGAGGTCTATGTTTTGTATATGATCCAATACGATAATATATATAGCTTTTTTTCGTACAGAAAAAAAGAAGTTCGTGGGATTATCCCAACAACTATCCTCAAATTCATGGAGGAAAATTTTCGAGTAATGATTTTAATCTACCCCACTCATAAAATCTTATGATGGCTCCCTTTTCCTAAAATGTCATCCTTCTTGCCAAATTGACTTATAAGTTATGTCACAGGAATTGGATGGCCTAGGCATGAGTATAGCTGATTATTTCGACATAATTGCTGGAACAAGCATGAGAGGATTGGTCACAGCCATGTTAACCACTCCAAATGACAAGAATCATCCATTGTTTCCTGCAAAGGATATTATGAAGTTTTATTTGTATAGTTCTCTTATTTTTCCTCATACAACATTAGTAAAATACTTTTATTGTTAAAAAATAAACATACATCACTAATACATGTAGGGGGGTTTTAAGACAATATTTGAGTCAATTGTCTTAACTTAAGACAAAAATAAACTTGTGTATTGTCTTAAATATTGTCTTTAAATGAGTGTCTCAAAATTATTGTCTTAAAAATTTGTCTCTATAAAGACAATATTGAACACATATTACTATTGTCTCTATAAAGACAGGAATTATTGTCTCTTAAGAGACAATTTCATTTGGCTCTCTAGAGACAATTTCATTTGTCTTTGTAGAGACACTTTCATTTTTGTCTCTTTAGAGACAATTACATTTTTGTCTTTTGAGAGACAATAGTTGAGATTAAAAACATATTGTCTCTATAGAGACTATATGTCCATAATTCAAACTATTGTCTCTGTAGAGACAATATAAAAAATTATTTTAAAAAATAAATAAAATCATTTTAAATGTTCTTTTAAGGTGGTTTCAACATTCAAAGTTCCCAAATAATGATCTTAACTACCTTAAATCTTTGTTGTTTATGGATACCAAAAGAATAAAAAATAAATAAATAAATACATGCATTATTTTTCAAGCTATAGCAAAGTCATTTTAAATCTAAATGAAAAACAATTCTGGAAAGCAACATTGAAAATAATAAGGCAACACACTTATATTTTCTGAAAATGCATTCATGTCATTTGAATATGCAGGATCCTCAGTTGGAACCTCATTTTAAGACATATTATGAGACAAAAGAAAAATGTTCTAGATTTCTCCATCTTACAAGAGGGTTTACTCTCTAGCATATAAATTCAAAGATTGAATCACATTAAATGGTGGAAATTAAATTCATATCTAGTTGTTAAACCACAATTTCAAGACCCTTGTATAATTGGAATTGGCTTCCTTGATAACAAATAATTGTAATAATGTATATGCAATTGAATCTACACTTTCTTAGCAATTCTGTCTTCATGAAGGTTTTACAAAAGATGGAAAATTGACATAGGTCCTCACAACATGATATAGGCCAATTCTCAATCTATTGGTGACCTATAAAGTTATCTTCTCCACTACTGGCTTTCACAATTCGAGTTCGCTCCATCCCCTATTTGTAGCCCGAGAATTGGTGTATTTGGTATCTAAATTGGCGATGATCTAGTTCCTGAGGAAGCTTCATATCCAATCAATCTAATTCAGGTAATGAACTATTCTGATTGACTTCATAGCAAGTTGAAGTTGCAGAGAAGTATCTATCACTAGCTTTTTTCTGGGCAATTAATCATTTCTTGGAGGCACACCAAACCACCCATCCTTCTTCCTGTTAAGAATATTAAAATAATAAATTCTTATAAGGAAAGTTTTATACCAGTGCTCAACCATTTCCAAGAGAGCTACTTACTGAAATACAATAAAATAAATGTAGTGTGTACTTGAAATAGAAATGTGTGCAATCTTAGTATTTCTTCATTATCACTTGCCTTGCCTTTCTTGATTCCCCGGAGCACCTGCAAATGCAACAGTAGATTCATTTCTAGGCCACCATGGAAATATTAGTTTTGATATATATGTTGGGTAGGAGTCATATATTTTCACGATAAAGCCTATTTAATCTTATATACAGTCCATGTTCAAAAATTGAAATTAGCATAAGAAAATAGCAGATTTTAGGTTGATCTGAATTTGATAAATAAACAATTTGTTGCGTATTTATGTGAATATTAAGAAGAGAACCCAAGAAAGATAAATTTCCTACTATTTTTTAATACATAATAATTTTACACTATTTTTTAATACATAATCATTTTACGCTATCATCATAAACTCTATCATCCTCGTATCATTAACAAAACTATATAATCTTTCATCTATGAATGCTTCAGGACTAAATGTTCAAGTTCTAAAGTGTTTAGATGAAGCCTTGTGTGGCAATCATTCCTTATCATTATTGCACAACAAATGTCCCACTTTTGGCTACACTACTAATGGATCAAGTGTCTGTTAGAGATTCTTCCTAAACCCAAATCTCACAAATGTATCTAATAGAGTTGAGATTAGGGTTCCAATTTTATGGGGTTTCTTTTGTAATCTAGTATACTCTTGTATTAATATATTAGAAAAATGGTTACATTCATGGCTGTCAGGGGCTTGTCAAAGTGGGAAGCAGGCCTCAGACAGTGTTTAAAGCTCAACAATGTGTTGTCTGGGAAAGTCCAAGTGCATCTGTTATAACCTAAGACCTTTTGCAAATCATCCCTATACTGTATAAACAACAATAATAACAAGTAAATGCATAAAGCAACTAAATCCAACAAAGTTAACTAGGACGTGGTTTGGCTAGCCCAACTTGGCTAGAGATCTCATACCAAGATCGAGTTGGAGCTTGTTCCTGGGGATTCAATAGTGTCTATAGCCACAGATAAACTAACCTTAATGTAGGGTCCCAATCCACCACCTGAAACAAAACCCAAATGATTCTCCTTCTAACCCAATGATTGCTTGATTCCAAATTATTCTTGGGTGTTTGGTTAGCCATGGAAAATGTGGTGTTGCAATGTAAAGGTAAGACTACAAACAAAGTGTGTGAGTCTATGTATTGTCAATTGGGCCTAGCCCAGGCAGTTGAGAGGAGTGTTAATTTTGGAGATCAACTGTGTCAAAGTCAGAGTAACTCATTTCAACCTAAAAGTCAACATTACAAGTCAAATGATTTATTTGCATTTGGGCTTAATGTTAAATCAATCCAGAGCTCAAGCAAGGTTTTTAAATTTGTAGCCGTACAGCAACAACATTTTGTTTTTAACATTCAAATCTTTGGCATATCATAAGTACTCTAGATATTATGTACTTCAAAGTCAAACCTTCAGAAAGAAGGATGTCAAAATTTAAGAATGAGGTGACCCTCCAGAGCCTCAGAACCTGTGTGTAATTTAAATATTTTTAGCCATACATGTTATAGTAATATAATTATTTTATACCAAAAACTACCATTAATGACTAGTTTTGATCATTCATGACTAGTGTTGATCATATTAAAATAAAATTCATCAAGGTTTCTTGATGGTGCTTTCTCTCGAAGCCTCTACATTATCAATAACAATCTAAACAATTAGAAGGAAATACAATGAAGAAAAGTGTACAAACAAAGTAAAATATGAACATGCATAAGAAAATGCATGCCAATATATATAAATTACATAGACAATTGTATCATAAATGAGAGATGCCACTGTGGATCCATGCCATTTCACAAAAACAAGATAAAGGGTGATTAGATGTAGCTTTTCTTGTTTGCAAACATTATGAGAAAAAATTTCAACCCAAAAATAATTTATCAAAAAAATAATATATAAAGAAATTTTGCATGGCATACCCAGATGTTTTCCTACTTCTTGTGATAATCATGAGCCTTAAGTACATATTCCTCGTGTTTCTCTATAACCTAAATTTATTCCTTTCAAACTTGCAGGGAAAAATGCTAATAATCTAATGTTCTCTTCATAATTTATATTTCTAGGTTTCCAAAGTTTACAAACAAATATGCCAACAATCATATTATTGTATTACCATTTACAAAATAAGTCACTGACTGAAAATTCTAAGGAAGAAGAAATACATACGGTTGGGCGTGTTCCTTGTGAGCCCACCGCTTTACAACATTTCTTAATGATGACATAATTGAAGACTAGATAAAGTAAATCTACAAAGACAAAACAATTTAAAAATAGAAATAAAAACTTCTTTAGTGTACTCCTCATCATTAGTGAGTGCTAGACATACAAGCTTGATACCATGATTGTTGCCTAACGGGCCAATAAAGCAATAAGATTATATGTATCCAATTAGCAACAAGTTGAACACCAAGTTCATATGGTTCAAACCTCAAGCTCTCGAGTCTAGAGTTCAAACTACCAAATGTTGAGTTTTTGTTGTTCAAACTTTAGTTCAAGCTCTAAAGCCCTCTGCAATGGACCAGTGGGTGAGGTCAAGAGGGAAACCACTTTAGCTTCAACCTTTAGTCAATCAACATACATATTTCCTGCACTTTAGCTTGATAGGTGCAGAAAAAATTTGGATATTTTTTTCTATCAGGTTGTATCTCGAGTTTGGCTTGCAAGAAGGCAACTAATGGGGATTTTCAAAGCCCAAAAATGTCATGAATACTAGTGAAAATCCAGTTGTTTCTATTCTAATCCATACAGAAATATGATTCAAGGAATAACAAGGAGAATTTGCAACTAGTCCCTGCCTTTAGACAATAATCCACAACTTTTCAAAAACTTATAAAAGAAACAAAACAAAAACTGTGTCACAATTTGTTCAATCTATTAAAAACTAAAGGTGTATATGTTCAAAAAATATAACATAAACAAAACCAACAAATTTATTGAGCTAGTATGCAATAAATTTTCCAAAAACATAAACCTCAAGTTTACAAAAGAATATTAAAAGAGAACTATAATTTGGCTACAAATGACTCATTTTTATATTCGGGATTAATTTGGCAAATTGTAAACTTCAATGGAATTCTAAGGTCTTTCAAATATGTGATATTTTAAATTTAATGTCATGCCTAAGAATCATTGGAATTTGAAGGCCTTTCAAATACATGATACTTGATATTTAATGTCATGCTTGAAAATCATTGGAAATTTAAAGTTTTCTCAGAGTCATTATATTTTATTTTTAACATCATTATTAGAAAATGTTGAAAATGTATCCTGAAAAAAAATATGTTATTCCAACATCAACACTTTTCCTTTTCAGGGTGTTTTTCGCACAAAATTTTTTGGTTCTTACAATCATTTTTAAAAAATGTTGAAAATGTACCTTGAAAGAAAAATTGTTATTCCAACATCAACGCTTTTTGTTTTCAGCCTGTCTTTCCATGTTTTTTTTGGGCTTTTGGGCTAGAGTACATGTTTCTAGGTAATAGTTCTTGTTTAATCGGTAACTATGTTATGACTCATTCTAATCCTTGCATTTCTACTTGAAAACACCTTGTTTTAGTCATTTTAAGGACCAATGCTCTTTGTCCTCCTACTAGATAGCTTTGAAAACTTGGTTTCTCCAATGTGGCTTGCGTTGATCACCTATAGGTTGCTCCACTATGCACTTGCATTAGTTCTAGAAATTAGGGAAAAAGAGACAAAATCCCAAAGCCTCTTCTTCTAGAATATTCTAGGGTCTATTGTAATAATTTACCTCAAATAAAATTATCAAATCCTATCTTATCCTACCTTGGAATTTTCATCCCTTATCCCTTGAGCTCATCCTCCCATCAAGAGTGGATCTCAAGCCCTAATTGGTAAAAGGATAAGAATTCATGAACTAGCTCCTTCACCTATATATTTACTACCATCCATTGGTAAGAGGTTGGATTTTGAGGAGTGATTCTACACTTATGTTGCTGATGTGAGATATATATTTCCATGCATTAGGGTGATTATAAGTGCACTTTGTGAAAAGGAAATGACAAGTAAACTTGGAGGAGTTATTTTATAAGATAAACGCCTATTTTTGGTTTTTACTCACTCCATTTCTATTAATACAAAGAGTTCTTTGTTTTTCTATATATGACGTTATGGTTTCATATATTTCAATACCATGTCGATCTATTAAATAAAGTGATTAGATGATGCTGCATAGATTTTGTGGATCATTAGCTTGTGTTATCTAATTGTCCAGGTTATAATAATAACGATCAGAGCTAGGATTGGAACATTAAGGCCAAGGAAGGAGTGAAGAATATGATAGATTCCAGGTAGGCTTCATCCTGTTATTTATTTAATTTAAGGAAAACATTAGTGCCTTTGTGTTTCTATTGTTCTAGGTCAGCGCGATAGGCCTAGGGAAGATCATTTTGTCCACAGTCGTCGATTCCGTATAACACCGTCCCTCGAAGTGATGCCAAAAAGTGATGAGCCCAAGTATTGCAACAAGAATGTTGCAACTCCCAAGGCTACCAACTTAAATTATCAACTTGAGCCTCATACAAACTTGAGAAGGGTCAAAACTATATGTGCATCACACACCTTCCTCTTCCTAGTATGACTCCCTTTGATGCAAATGAAAGAAGGAAATAAAACAAATTAAAATGAGAAAATATCTAGGTAAGTCTCCAATCCTAATTTTCAAAAGGTAACTAACAATAAGCAAATCTATTCTACTTTGGTTGGAAAGTAAATCTAAACTAATTGTAGAAATCAACATTCAAGAAGCAAGAAATGTTAGAGCTAAATGGAGACCTAACCAATTCTTAGATCAACCAAAGTAGTCTTAGAGCATTCATAGCCTATAAATATACTTCTATCATGAATTTAGAGTGAATATGGGCAAGGATGATCTCGAAGACAAATTTCTATAGGATGTTACAGGATTGCTCGAGGATGTATGTTTCTTGAGTTAACTTATCAAATCCCCAAACAAATCAAATGAAAATGATATTGGGTAGATTTTTTTATTAATTAGGATGTAATAGGACTCGAATCCAAGTGGAATCACTCAAAAGTACACTTGTTACGATGTGCCAAAAATTAGTAGAAAATTACTACTCCAAATTAAGTAGAAATTATGGAATCATTGAGCTAGTTAACCTATCAAATGCCTAACCAGATCAACTAAAAATACTATGGGGTAATTTTTTTATTAATAATAATGTTATTATAAATAAATCAAAGTGGAATCAACTCAAAATATCTTCGTTAACATGTGCTAAAATTTAGCAGAAAAATAATACTAAAAACCAGAACTTTCAGAGCAATGAAATAGTGAGCTAATCTAAGCACCCAAATGCTTAAGCTAATAAAGTGAAAATATTGTGGGGTAATTTTTTTATTACGTTTCATTTTTTTAAGATTCAATACAAGTTTAATAAACTTGAAATGAGCTCATTAACACATGCTAAAATTTAACATAAAATTATTGCTATTTCCATAAATTTCAAAATTGCGAATTAGTAAACCAATCCAAGTAGCTCAATGATGAATATGAATTTGGAATTTTTTTCTAAGGATGGATCATACTTGTATATGTATAAATTACCTGAAAAAACACTTACTTAAATCGTTTAACCAATCTAACCTACAACAAATGAAACATGAGTATTAAGTGCAACAATAGTAAATGCAAAAGTTGGAGATGCAAGTGAACAAAACATTCATGAAATTGTACAACAGGGCTTTAAGGCTCTTAATAGGATGGCTAGACCCTAGGATACTTAGAGTCCTATAAAGGAAACCAAGCCTTAGAAGCTGAAAATGACATCAAACCTCATTATTTGAATCAATCGAAGTACATCCTTGCTAAAAATGAAAGTAGAGTTGCTAAATAACAAGTTTTTTCCACAATAAGATTAATAAATACATGACCCTAGAGGAAAATTTGAATTGCTACTTATACAAATTGATGGGGAAGCATCCTCCACAAAAGGATGAAACGTTTCCCTCCAAAATCCCTCAAAAATGGATGTGGTTCCCAATAATAGGAATCTTCATTAAATGAGAGGGAGCACATGCTTATATTTTCTCAGTCACTGCATCTCCAAAATCTGTTCAATAATTTCATAATATTCTATTCAATTATTATCCAATATCGATCCATCCTATTGCAGGGAGAAGGTCCCTATATTATCTCATTCAAAATTTACTCAATATTCTACAAAAATAAATAATATTAGGCACATAACATGCAATTGTCTCCAAACCTTCCTAATGAACATGTTATAACTCAAAAACATGTCATCAAATGCAAAGGGAGAGGTTAAATGTGATGAAGGATGGTCATGGGTCTTAAATTGTATATAATTCGTAAAATCATCAGTAATTATATTAATGGTGGAGGTAAAAAAAAAAAACAAAAATTTCAACATTTTTATTGTAAAAAATTGGCCATTATTAACATAATTATTTGAAAAACAAAAATAAAAAACTAACTTTATGAGGAAAAAAAATATGTGGGTGGTTTATTTTTAATATGTGATTTAGCTAATAAAGTTTCCTAAGAGGTATGACTTTTGGGTAGAAGTTTCAAAACAATCACATGATTGGAAAGAGAGATAACCTCATGAATATAGATGAATCTTCAAAATTTGAAGTACCCTTAGGGTGTGACAAGCAAGTGGAAGTTAAAGGGATGATTTCATTAAAAATGGAGAAAGGAAAACTAAAACTTAGTAACAATGTTTTTGATGTTCTAATTTAGAACATAATTTGCTCAATGTGGGACAACTTATTGAAAATCGATATTTTTGTGGTTTTAAGAACAATGAACACATCATGTGTGATAAATAAAGTCATAGTAAGATTATATCCAAGACGAATATGCTACAAAATATAATATTTTATTTTAATATTTTTTATGAAGAAAATAAAGCATTAAAAGTCTGTTTTGATGATGATTCTTTGCTATGGCACAAGAGAAATGGACATCTAAATATAAGAGGTTTAAAGTCAATACATAATAAGAAAATGGTTAAATTATTCCCTCTTATACATTTTATTGATCATGTTTATGAAGGATGTACTCTTTGTAAGAAACATAAAGACCCCTTTCTAGTTAAAAAATCTTGGAAAGGAAAAACAAAAACCGTTAGAGCTAGTACTTGTAGATATATGTGGTTGTATGCAAATTTTGTTACTAAAAAAAAATATGTGTTATTGTTCTAGATGATTTTAGTATAATGACGTGGGCGTTATATATCATTAAGAAAAAAATGATTCCATTGTCATCATTCAACAATTTAAATATGCTAAGAAGCAAAGTGTTTATGTCTTAAAGACATTATAAACAAATAGAGGGGGAGAATTTACTTCTAAATGATTATTGCAAAGAGAATTATATTCAAAAGAAATTGACATATAGTACTACTCCTCAATAGAATGGTTCGGCAAAATTCAAGAACATGGAAATTATTGAGATAACTAAGAGGATATTAAAAAATGAAGTGTCTTTCAAACACCTTTTGGGTTGAATCCATCACCGCATTGTTTATTTTCTTAATATATGCCCAACATGAAGCATGAAAAAAATAACTCCATACTAGGTATGGAGTGAAAGAAAACTTAGTTTTTATCATTTGATAGTCTGTGTTTGTATTATTTATGTTCAAGTTGGAAAAATAAAGAAAATAGATAATAAAAGTGTGAAATGAATTTTTATTAGCTATTGTAGGGAGACAAACACTTACAGACTATATAATCCACAAAATGAAAAAAATTTGGTTAGTTGTGATGTGATTTTTGATGGAAAAATAATGGTAGTGCAATCAACATGTGCAACAAGAAACTCCATGAATTAGTGTACAAGAAAATGAATATTCAATTTCTACAAATACAACCAATAGTATCCCAAACTACATCCACTATGTCTTCTTCAACTTCAAGTCTTGTATCAAGTCCAAGTCCTCTTGGAGAGAGAAAATCCTTAAATTAGATTTATGGGTATACTAATTTTTTCTTTGATGCATGCCCAAATTAGACCTATCAACCCATACTGCCTAGTTCTTTGCTTTTTCCACAAAAAGGTGCTTCCTTCAACTCTGTTCATGATCCCCTTATGGGATAATAATCCCTTTATAAACAAACACAGTGTGAGGAATCAAAAAGGTGATACAAAACCACTAGGTTCAAGAGTTCTTCAATAGTTTTAGAGCCAAATTATGTATACAAGGCATAGCCAACCCATAGTATAACCATAGTGGTTGATTCTCATTCATATGAATAAATCGAAGGGAGGCGTCACAGCCAGACGCTAAAGAACCATTTCATCTTCAAACTTGATTAATTCATAAGTGCATAGGGGAGGAGTTATAATACAATCCCTTACCTTTATAATATTTAGCACTACCCGACCATTCCTTGTGTCCAAATCTAATTTCCCGACCTATTCTTTGTTGCTACTGCTGAATAAAAAGGCTCGGGTATAAATTCCCAGAGGGAGATTTGGTTGGTCCACTAACATTCCACTACACATAACTCCTTCCCATTGATTTGTCAGCTTCCACATGAGCCATCTCACAATAGCCTAACGAAGGGGAAAACACATTCACAAGAAACCATTGGGATAGAACCTTCGGGTGGCCCACCTTTAACGCAAGCTCAGTTAACTAAGTCCGCGCAATCAAAAGGGTGACTAATAATCATTGGGTAGGATATTCCCAGTGGGACCCCTGAATTAAAGTTCCAGGCCGCTCTTATTAGCTTGGCACAGTCAACAACTAAATGTATCAAACTCGTTGGATGCAAGCCATTGGCCTAGAGTTGTGAAATAACGATACTCCTCTGACATGATTTAAGTTTTGTTGCATGGTGATGCCAAATAATGGACTTTTACTAGAACTCATAAATGACTAAGTATTGCTCCACTCCTTTGTGCTCACTTATTTCTAGACTTTTTCTATGACTTCCATCTCCTTTATGATTCCTTTATGTATTCCTCTAGGCCTCCATGCTTTTTCTAATCGCTCTAATCATTATTCTACTATGCCACTCTGATCTTTCATTGCAACAAGACCATTGATCACTCCGTTGATCAATGACATCTGCTTCCAACCAAATCCAAGATATTTTTGCCTTCTCACTTCTCCAAAGTGCCATGGCTCCTATTTAATATAGATTTTTTTTTTTTCTAACTATGAAAGAAAGGCCTTGCATGCTTTAAAAATATTCTAACTCTTGTACATTGGTTTCGGCATATGTTCTCAAACGCTCTCTATCCTGAGCTTAACACAATAACTAAGCATAATATGTTGACAACTAATAAGCAAAGGCTCTCATTCTAGATGCACACACTCAAAATAGAGTGTTCTCGTATATTATATACAATAAATTAGAAAAGAGCCCTGACTTGGAATATATCATTCAACCCTCTCTCAGGCTTTTGGCCCTAAAACCTCTTAAATCTCTTCTATGCACTTGGCCCACTATTTCATAAAATTGATTCCATTTATACAAAAAGATACATAACTAAATTCTTGTTTAGATCCATTGTTTTATCACCTAAACTAAATCCTCCAAATCCATATTTTTCTCAAAATATCTAACTAATCCCACATCTCTCTGAAACTCTCAATATTCCTGAGAATTTTCCTAAAGAATAGGTCTAATTACAATTTTATTTCTAAATACATATTTATTCTAGAACAATCTAAAAACATAGGAAATACAATAATTACATTCAATTAGGGAACCAACTCCCTTTGTAAATGAAAACCCCTAGGTCTAGTCAAATGCAATTTTATTTTGGAAATGGAATGCTCTCATATTCTCTTTAATATCTCAAATTGAAGTAGAGCCAAGATAGTTGGAAGATGTATTAAAAGAGGAAGCATGGTACAAAGCAATAGACAAAGGGATTGCATCAATTAAAAATAAAGAAACATAGAAGCTTTTGGATCCTCCTATTGAAAAATAAATCATTAGGGTACAATGGGTGTACAAAACAAAGTATGTAGTTGATGGATCCATATAAAAACAAAAAGAATTGTCAGTCTCTAATGGATTTGCTAAGCAACAAGGTATAGGTTAAAATGAAATATATGCTCTTGTTACAAGATGGGATATAATAAGAATTGTTTTAGCATTCAATATCATTTTGTGTTATCAATTTGATAGGAAATCAACCTTTTTGAATGTTGCATTAAATGAAGATCTATATATTCAATAGCCCCAATGATATGAAATTGTAATAAATGAACACAAAATCTACAAATTTAAAAAGGGTTATTTACGGGCTTAAACAAGCTCCAAGAGCATGATATCTATGGATTTTTGGGAACTTTTCAAAAGTTTATTTTCTTTGAATGCGAACAATTCCCATGAATGCTTTAATGCATGTGGTGACCACAATGATTATCAATTGGAAGCTCATCCATATGGGAAATGTGATGTCCAACATAATATGAAGCAAACTCTAGAATCTCTGGTTTGGTCATTTAATCATTTAAATTTGGGGTTGTTCAATTTTGAATTTCCTAATCACAGTTTTGAATTAAAAAATTGGGATCTACTTTGTTCTTTGTTAAATTTCCCTTCTCAATGGTTGTTAATTTTGGTTGGGGGAGGGTTGTTCATTTTTCCCTAGTGACCTCTCCTTTTCTCTCTTTCCCATATCAATTCTAATTCGACTCTCTCTCCCCTATTTAACCTTGAAATAACTCTATCTAATCTCTCCAAGTTTGACATTTTATATCATTGATTCTGTTAAACACACATGGACAACAAGAGAAATATGAAAGATAAATCATGAGAGTGTAATTTTATTAACAAATGATTTACATTTATAGTACAGCATGTGACCGTTGGGTTCCACATCCCAAGGACTCTTGGACTACTTAGTCTATTCAGCTTCCACACTAACCCATTTAGGATTAGGTGTCCAACATTCCCCCCTTAATCCGAAGGGTTATGTATGAGTCCAAGAAGAGAGCTGTAATACAAAATGTGCAAAAAATGCATGGTAGCACAAGGCTGAATGTGCTCTCTTAAATGTTGGTATAAAGGGTGGTGGTTTAAGGATGACCACCAACACTGGAACGCTTAGTGCAGTTCCCATAACTCTTCCAAAACTGGCAAGAAGTTGAAGTCTTTTGCTAGAGGAAGTGCTCCTAATGTTTTGAAGAGGGAAACCTTCAACCAAGAAAGGGAGGTCTCACCCCACATAAAAGGGAGAACTTCAACCTGAAAAGGGAAGTCTCAACCTGTGATGGTTTAAGGATGACCAACAACTCTAGAACACTTAATGAAATTCCTGGAACTCTTCCAAAACTGGCAAGAAGCTGGAGTCTTCTCCTAGAGGAAGTGTTCTCAATTTTGTTCCTAGAATTCTTCCGAAACTGGCAAGAAGCTGAAGTCTTCAACTAGAGGAAGTGTCGCAGATTACAAATTGAAGGCATGCTCAAGGGCATCTTTGTTTCTGGCCACTACTCTAAAATTGGTGTGGCAGGTTGTGGCTCAGGCTTGCTTGATGTGGCTTTGAAGCTTGTAGATGACCATCATTTCCCCCCTGTCAAGTACAAGGTGAGATGATGGAGAAAACTCAACTGCAAGATTATTCAATACTCTAGAACAAGTTCTGACATGTGTTTGGAATATCTTCTTAGCTGTTGATACCCATTGCCAAGAAGCGATCCATCCAAGATGAATCTTTGTTCTTGCAGGGTGTTTTTTGCTGAAGCATTTCTGTGAAGAATGAGTGGTTTTATGACAGTGCTTACATGGAAGAAAATAAAAAAAGTGATCTTTCAGATGGCCAACTCGGTCATAGTGTTGGCATTTCACAATTTGTTGTTGTTGTTGTTGCCATGGAAGAGGGGCAGAATCTGGAACAACTGGAGGTGAACTGTCATGAGGAGCAGCTGAACTATCATGAATGAATCCAACACTCTGAAATTGAATGGACTTGGCATAGTCTGGAATATGAAAGGGCAAGTCCTTGTCATATCCAAGACCAGTTCTGTGCTTGTTGTGGACAAGTTGTTCCCAAGGTCTGATGATGGGCTTGTGAGGTGCAGATTGGGTTTCTACATCTGCATGCAAATCTGTTGTTGTATTAGGCATTGAATTTGCAACATTAATGTCTTGCTGTTTATGGGATTCTGTTTCAATTTTCTGAATAGAAACAGGTTCAGAATTATGACTCCACTACTGTAATTCTTCTTGCTGGAATTTAGATTCAAGCTGTAAAAAATCAATCTTTTCATGTACATCTTGTAAACGACTATGAATATCGGTGAGAAAATCTTTGTTGATTTTGACTATATTATCTATAGTAGAGAGTATTAGATTGTCCAGTAACTCTAATATTTCATCAATTGGAACCATTTTTTTCAGCAAACTTTTACTCCCTTTTGCAAAATGACTTTCTTGTCCAACAAATATCTTTTCCCAAATATGCTCCTTGTAGAGCTTTCAAAACCTTTAAAAGAATTCTAGCTCTCCTCTGTGAGGATCTCAAAACAATATCAATAAAGACAATAAAGACTCCAAACAATATCGCTATCAATTACTCTTGTTACTCAACCCTCCAATTGTTTGAGATGCATGGAAAGTTGATAAGCATAAAATGATTTGACTAAGGAAATGGTTATTGAAAAGGAAATACCCTTGACTGAGCTCCAAAAGCCGAAATTTGACCAAAAAGAGATGGATTGCTTCCAAATGTTGTGCTGCTCCCAAATGCTGAAGTAGATGTAGCACCAAGTGCTGGAGTCGATTGACCAAAAGCTGTAGTGGTCCCAAAACCAAAGGAAGGAGTAGTGGAAGCCCCAAAAACTGGAGTACTGGAAGCCCCAAAGGCAGGTGAAGTTGTTGACCCAAATGTACGCATTGAAGTAGATCCAACTGCAGGTGTTGAAGTAAATCCAAATGCAGGTGTGTGAGTTGAACCAAAAGCAGGTTGACTGCTTGTACCACAAAGTTGACTCCCAAAATCTTGCTACGTTTGTCCAAAAGTGCTTCCAAAAGGACTTGATTGAGCGGGACTTGGTGATCCAAATCCTCCAAATGCAAGCTTTTGTTCAAATGCAGATGTTCCACCAAATGGAGCAGACATCATAGAACCAAATGCGGGTGTCGAAGTTGCACCAAAAGCTGGTGTCGAAGAGGTGCCAAACGCTAGAGCGGAAGAAGCTAGTGGCGAGGGACATATGGACGCAGAGTGAAGTGGTATTTAAACATGCATAAGAGCAGCCTTCAATATACGATGAGAACTACCACCAAAAATAATTAAAAAGACTCCTTTATAAATTTGGCATAGGCCTTCCATTTGGAACTGGTGGGATGATTGCTGGGTTGGATTCTGTACGCCAAGTGGAAGCGAACTATCCAACTTTGTTATTCAAATAGCAACTTACAGCTTATGTTGAAAAAATATATGGGATTATCCATGACAATCTTAAGAAGGAAATATCTGTGTTGCTTGGCCTATGTATCTAGGTACCAAGAACACCAAGAGCAAGCGCAGTTAAGATATCTCGATCCCAAGCAAATGCAAACACACAGCAAGTATCCAACACTCATTGGCAAAGCATTATCAAGAGCCTAACCAATCTTCTCCAAACTATGCATGGAAATTATGTCCCAGCTATTCTTGTTCATAAGGTATTTACCCCGACATTTGCATACATCAATGTACAACTTTTCAACGACCTCCTTTTATAGCGTGAATGTTGTACATTTAGCAATGGAGAATATGTAAAAGCAGGGTTGGCTGAACTAAAACTTTGATGCTATGAAGTAAAGGAAGAGTATGCAGGCTCACCACACTTCCGTTGCGTCAGCAAATGGTTCCTTGGTTGCAGACCTCAAGGGAAATTCTCAAGGGGATTTCTTTCTATATAGATATTCCGTCTCTACCCTTTCGACTGATTTCAGCGATGGACATGGTTTGAAGAATTTGACCATGTTGCAACATTTAATTCAACCTCTATCTGGAACAATTCGGCCTTAATACAAGCATCAAATGAATTGGTCTTGGCCTTTATACATTCAGGGAATTGTTCGGAACTTCCCTTTGTGGTAGTACACAGCCTCAGAAATGAATGTTTAGCCTCAGAAATGAATGTTCAACAACGTGATTATGCACAAGGAGGTATTCGGCTTCTGAAAAGATACACTCGGCCTCAAAGGATTTATTTGCTTGGAACAAAGAAATACGCGCCTAAATTTGTCGGCAATCTTCAATATTGATGGCCTTCAATTTCTCAGCTTGGGCATGAATTCAACTTTCAGTGAAGATCACGTCTCAGATTCTGCCATAGGTGATTCTGAAAGGTCGCTTCAACCAAAGTAGTTAATCTCTATCCATAGCTGGAATATGAAACATGCATATAGACTGTGTTTGTTTCATTGGCAGTGCAAGCGATATTGTGTCTCATTTTTCCTGCTGTGCGGACGGTTTAACACTTCAGAGGCTGGTAGAGACCGAATTTGGGCGTCAGGATGAAGGTTTCTATCAAAACCTTGAAGGGTAACCACTTTGATATCGAGGTGCAGCCCATGGATACTGTTTTAAATGTTAAGAAACAAATAGAGAAAACTCAAGGAGCACAAACTTACCCGAGTGAACAACAGATGCTAATTTATCAGGGCAAGGTGCTGAAGGATGAAACTACTATTGAAGAAAACAAAGTCAGTGAGAATACATTCCTTGTGGTTATGCTGTCTAAGACTAAAGCAACAACGGCTGGTGCCTCATCAACATAGGCCCAACCATCTGTTTCTGCAGCTCCAGCCCAAAACCCTGTAGCACCGGTGCGAGCTACTGTAGCAGCTCAGCTCCCATCTCAGGCTACTGCAACTACTACGCCTATCGTTGGCACTTGAACAACACAGACAGATGCATATGCAGATGCAGATGGACAAGCATCAACCAATTTAGTTGCAAGAAATAACCTTGCACATGTTATTCAACAACAGGAGCAACGTTCTCCACCAGAGCGGCCTTCTGTAGATACTTATGGAAGGGAGTAGCATTCAAATCAATGGAGCAATGTTCTTCACAATCGTTGCTAATCTCACATGCACTTCTAAATCGCTAAAAAGCTCGAAATAGTTTTTTTAGGTAAAACATTTCCAAGTAGGAATTATGACAAACAGAGTGCAGAATGACACAAATTCAGTTATGGCAGGGTAGGAGTTACAAATATATGAGTGCTGCGAATAAAGCCTTTCAAGAACTGGAATTTCAACAACGCATGGGAGAGAGTTGGTGGAGCAGTTACAGGAGCAGCGTAGCAGAAGGAATAGGCCAGTGGAATAATAATGAGTAGCAGGGGAATAATGAGTCAGAGCTGCCAGGATTCTAATTGGTTAGTGGGTGCAGTGAATGCAGCTAAAATATGGCTGATAGGATTTCAGAATAGAGAATTTAAGTCGTAGAGGGCGAGAACTTCTCACAACAGAGGAATGGCAGCGCTGATAGAGGTAACATCCTCTATTCTAAGAAATTCTCAGAAAAGTATAATCAAGAGGAGAGCATTGGTTTACAAAGGCCACAGAAACAGGTGGCTCACACTTGAGCAAGGCAAGAGATCGTCTACTCTGATACCATGTTAAACACACATGGACAGCAAGAGAAATATGAAAGATAAATCATGCGAGTGTAATTTTATTAACAAATGATTTACATTTATAGTACAACATGTGATCGTTGGGTTCCACATCCCAAGGTCTCTTGGACTACTTAGTCTATTTAGCTTCCACACTAACCCATTTACGATTAGGTGTCCAATAGATTCTATGAGTTATTTCCTATTTTACCTCATTTTTCCTTATTGCCCCTTGCAAACTCCTTTTACCCTCCCTATTGCTTGATATTTTTTATTCAATGTCACCCTCCTAACTTAAGCTCTAACTATATTTCTAGGCATCGAATATATGCTCATTTGCAAAAGGGAAGGAGAGGATGTTTGGGTCAATCCCATACCTTTGACCATATTTCCTTCTTCACATCAAACCTAGGCCCAGGGAATAGCTCAAGCATCAATGGAGCATTATAGGGATATCGTCCCTATAGTGGTCCATAGGGTTATTTTAGATGTAGAAGAGAAAGATAGACAATCCAAATGTTATGTTTCAGATAGAAAAATTCACTAGGAAACCAAGGACTATGACTGAGAAACTAGGGACTAAATACCAGATATGGGGAACTCCACCAAAGTTAGAACATCTTCCTATATGAAAACCATAATTCTATTGCACAACATGAATTGGTGATCTGTATGGCAGCACTGATGGACATAGTTGATAGGCTCAATAGAAAGGTCACCACTGTTGCCATGAACTCAATGAACCTTGACTTTCCTTCCTTATACAATGACATTAAGGCACAACCACAAATTTAGGTGGATTCTCAAGGGAAGAAGTCACTTTAAGAAATTTTTTTGTCATGTGAATATCACTAAAATGATTACCAATTTTGGGTTTAATTTCTCTTATGTTCTTTTTTATTCTATATCAAATAGAAAATAAAATCGGTAATCATAAAACTTTAAACTTATATTATAACTATAGTTTCCAACCAATAACATATAATAATGGTTCGGATTGTCTTTTGTCGTCTTTTTCATTCTAAGGTTGACACCTGGGATTTTTTCAACAATAGCCAAATTGACATCTTGCAATTTTGTATTTGTTAATGCCACTGTATGCTCTGTTAATACGTGGATTGTGGAACGTCTTCCCAACTTGCATGTGGTGTAGTGAACGTGTGCCCAGGCTGCATGCATGCTCCTCTTTGGACGATCTCCAGGATTAGTACCTAAGGAATCGAACCCCACTCCAGTTTGATTGAGACCGAAAATTTGTGGAAGGTGAGTGGGGTTGTGAGTTGCTGGACTCATATCCCTGTTACAAGACTTGGTTAGAATGAAAACGAGTAAGTGATAGGTCTGGAAGACAGCATGCATGAAAGGGTTGTTGGACAAGATGAGGTGGTTCAAGCGGTTGCCGAAGTTGTGTTAAGATCGTGGGCTAGACTTGAAAGACCTCAATAGCCGACTGGATCTTTCCTATTCTTAGGGCCTACTAGAGTTGGCAAAATGGAACTTGCAAAGGCTCTTGCAGCTCAATTGTTTGATGATGAAAATTCGTTGATCCGTATTGATATGTTTGAATATATGGAGCAACATTCAGTTGCAAGGCTCATAGGTGCTCCTCCTCGGTATGTGAACAACTACGTGTTTCTAATTGAGATTAGTAGATAGCCAGACACTCAATTGGTTGACAGCAAGACACCTTTTTTGTATAGTTGTATTTATATTTATGCTCGATTTGTTGTTGTAATTTACTAAAATGATTTGATGTTGTAATGGCAATTATGTGGGTTATGAAGATGATAGAAGCAGTAAGGAGAAGACCCTATAGTGTTGTTCTTTTTGATGAAGTTGAGAAAGCACACACTTCAGTCCTCAACGCTTTGCTTCAAATGCTTGATGATGGTAGACTTATGGATGGCCAAGGTCACGCTGTTAGTTTCTCAAACAGAGACATTATCATGACATCCAACCTTGGAGCAGAGCACTTGCTTGCTACATTGTCTGGCCACACAACAGTAAAAACCGTAAGAGAGAATGTCATGCAAGAAGTATTCACACGCATTCCTGGACTCTGTGTATGCATCTTTTTCATATAATTTTATCACGAACTTGGCTGCGGTGCTTTGACATGCCTTTGAATAATGTTGCAGGTTATAAGACATTTCAGGCCAGAGTTATTGAATAGACTTGAGGTTATACTTGTATTTGATCCTCTTTCTCATGATGAGCTCAGGAAAGTTGCTAGACTATAGATGAAATATGTAGCAATTCATCTTGCAGAGAGAGGTCTTGCTTTAGCGTTTACAGATGCCACTCTGGATATTGTTGTTCACGAAGCCTATGATCCTGTAAGTAATCACTTTGTTTCTTGTTTTATTCAGTCTAACTTGCCAGGGGATGTGCCCCTACCCTAATAAACTTGACACTGCATCTCCTTCACGAGTCCTCCCTTTCCCTATTACAGGGGACATGAACCACTCCTTGGACACATGTCTCCACATCGTAGGAGATGTTGTGGGAGGGTTCCCTGACTAAATTCGACTTACCTCCCTTTGAAACAATCTAGAATTGCGATTTATATGTTCGATTCTGATGCCTGGTATTTTTCATTCATAATGTTTGCTCAGTGTTGTTCATGTACAATGATTTTATTCAAGGTCTGATTTCTATTTTCCATGCCCTGTCATATAAACCTATGTGGAAAGTTATTCTAGGAGTTTGGTGTTTTGCAGAGTTTTGGTTGTGGTGGCCAATAGTGAATATTAAAAGCACAAGACTTTTCAGTTTACAATTTCATTTTCTCAGATTTTCAATGGTCTGTCATATATTTTGCATGAACCTGTCTAGGGAGTAATTTTAGTCTAATATTTTTGTTGGCAGTTGGTTGTGGTGGCCAACGGTTGATCTTTAAGAGCTATGAACTCTTCCGTTTACAGAGTTGCTTTCTGAGATTTTCAATTTTCTCAATTTTCACATTCAGTTTCAGATTTTCTAATTTTCACATGATTTTCTTCCTTCTGTATGGATCCCATCGATAGAAATTTCAGTTATGTTCTTTAAATTTTAACATTTTCCTCTCGCACTTGAACTTTAAAAATGGGGTGCTGCCTGTCTCTGCATACTCGGCGAACTTAGTTCAAAGTATATAGTAAAGGTATGTTTTTGGTGTGTTTGTCGATTAATATAAATTAATGCATTGTTTACTTGTTAATACTAGTGAAGCAGGCAAGATCATTATTAGCCTTTGTGGTTTACGGACAATTTAGGTCAAAATTTGTGAGTAAAGTGCAAGACCTAGTTGGGGATTCTCATTTAAAACCTATAAATAGATAACATGGTAACGTGGTACTTGCAGGTTTATGGTGCTCGCCCCTTGCGATGATGGTTGAAAAGTAAAGTTCTCACTCAGCTATCTTGGATGCTCATCAGTGGGGAGATTGATGAGAATAGTACAATATACATTGATGCGGTGCTTGATGGTGGTCTCCTCCTTTCTTGATCGTCATTGTCCTTCTTAGGCTCATCTTCGTTATTCTCCAGTACCTCAAACAAAAACCCAAAATGATCGGGTGAAGGAAAATTGTTGAAATTACTATGGGGAGAAGGAGATGACCTACCTTATTGGACCAAGAGGTAATTGACAATGTCCATGGAAGTAGATGAATTAATTGTGGATGTATCTGGAGCAAACTCTGGGAGTTATGGCATCCAAACTCATCTATCACTTGCAATGCTTGGAGTTGATAATGATTTGGTATCAAACAGTAGTCCATATTTTAAATCTACTTCTCTGAGCTTCATAATTTTTCTCACTGCTTGCTTTTGTAAAAGCTTCAATATTTTATATTTGGTGTATTACTGTGAGCCAATGTCACTACTTAGCTGTGTTCAATTTCAATCACTCTGGATAATGGCTAAACCTATGTCTGAAGTTGAGTGGAGTCCATGTAAAGTCCCTTTCCCACTTGATCTACTTGGAGCAAAATTTTAGAGAACAAGAACATGATAATAACAAACCTAGGGGCAAAACCTTTTGCTCTACAAATTCTAGCTGGGGTCCTTAATAAATATAGTTAAAGTCTATAAGCACTTTTTAAGTCATTTTAGCACAGCTCGGTAACTAATTTAGTCATTTGCACATCTCTTGTCTTTTGGTGAGCATTTCTTGTCTTTTCTCTTGTGTTTCTTTACTTGTTTAAAACTTTTGAACAATTGATATCATTCATCGTTTTTGTGAATTAATTAAAGTCTGGCCAATTTTCACTGATGAATCCATTGCTACTGCGTTGTAGCATTTCTTTTTGCATTCTGGTCAGGTGAAGCAGTAAACCTTGATGCAACTTTGTATTTTCTTTCGATTAATACAATTGTGTCTCTTCTTGTGGTCACTCGTTTTAGTGACCCACTGGTGCTCACTAGAGCTGAAAATTTTCTTGTCCTTGCCTTTGGAGCAATTGTATGTATGTGGAAGGAAAAGCAAGTATGATATTGCTATTGATTTGCCAGACCATTGTTATGTACTTTTTCAGGTCTGAAGATGTGTAACTTGTGGTTTAGCTTGATACATTCTCTTCTATACCACTTTACTTTAACTTTGTCAATATCATAAGTCCAGTAGCGATTTAAGTGTATGTCTGCATGGCAGAACTGCATTGGGCTTGAACATTTATAAAAAATTACATTGTATTTAAAGAAATATGATGTCCAGATAGCAGAGAACTCCAAACATCAAATCTCTTTGCTCCTTGTAGGCTTCAACCAGTATCTCTTTTAGAGAAATTCAACAACTCTAATTTAATAATCCTATCGGCCTCTCTGTGTACCTTTTGGGACAATTGCTAGTAATTACAAATTTTGGAAATGTCCCGATGGACAGCGAAGTCGAACATGAACCACAACAACGTTAAATATTTGACCTTGCTAATATTGGTTAATATTACCAAAACCCAAATACGTGGAAATGAAATCTTTTTAACAATATGCTACCCACTTCACTTACGTCGTCACGTTCCAAGGATAAAGACGTTGCCTGCAGGTCTCTCACTTTCAGCTGGCCATCATGAAATTAATTTCCTTAGGCAGGTTGACGGAAAAATTTCTTGATTATAAATTTAGGGAATATCTAAAATTTAGAGTAGAGCAAGGGTGAAATAATCAAGCTTATCATTTTTTCTATAACAAGACAACCCCAATACATCATTGTCCTCATGACTGCCACATATCTGATTTGTCTGCAAGGCACATATTCTATCTCCTGGAGTTCTTATGTTCTTTTTTCCTCATATCAAAGTTGCCCATGGATCACATTGCTGTATTTTTCAAGATGTATTTTTTGGACAATCATAATGTAACTATAAAGCTTTTTTTTTCATGCTGAAAAAAGGGTGAAATAATCAAGTAGTCTTTAAGTGTGATTTTTTGGAAAAGTTTTTAGGTTTATTTTCTGATTTAATTTGTTTGGAATTTATCATGGATATATTGAAATCACAAGTTTGATTAGGGAACTTTTTACAATAGAAGTGTTTCAGGGCTTTGAGAGCTTTGAATCCATATATGTATTTAAAAAACCAGCTTAAGCAATGCAAATCAAGATTTGGCCACAATTTTTTTAACCTAATTCCAACAAAAAATACATCAAAAATTCCAACTAATAACACTAAACACTACATAAAACAATTGAGCTCACTATAATATATCTAGTGAAGTGTCTTTTCTCTAATAACAATTCATTCATTTTTTTATTTGAAAACTTTATATACATTTCATACTAGTTAATTAAAAAATTGTTACCAAGTAAATCAATTTTCTCCTTAAATTAATTAGGAGAACCACCCTTTTAAGATTTTTAAATGATGATGATAACTACTGATTTAAACTTTTAATCATTTAAATTAGATGATATTTGAAATATTTATTTATAAATAATTAAAATATGCTAATGTGATGTATAATATCGTTTAAATTAATTTAATGTTACCCAAGCAAATAATAAATTTATAATTATAAAATATTTATTGTTTGGTTATTTGACTAAATTAATTTTTAATCCAGTAAATTAGTTATAATTAAGAATATTAATATAATTTATATTTAATAATTAATAAATTTTTTTATTAATTATATTTTATGGAGATCTTAAAATGAGACTGGGTTATTTTTTTTAATAAATTATCTTACTGTCATCATTTATGTTTGTCATTTTATTTTGGCAAAATATATTAATTTTGAAAGTGAAAAATAATTTTATATATTTTATTTAGCATTTTTATTTTTTATTTTTTAAATATTAATTTTAAATTATAAAATAATATATAATTTTAAATAAAATATATTTTTAATTAAAGAATTAAAATAATAATAAATAATATAATTAATTTTAATATTTAAACGTTAACCTAATTAGTCAAAATCTATATAATTAAAATATATTTACTATTTGATATATTTTCTATGATACCTTTTTCTATGATACCTTTAAAATTAGACTCATGATTGAGCCAACTAAAAATAATAATAATCCCTTTGAGTGGATCTCCCGATCGATTAATATCCACTGCCAAAAAAAATACAATTAATATCCATTAACAAAAAAGTCTTCAAAATAATAATACTAAATGAAAAAAAGCTGTCTTTTCGACTAACTACGATTCTAAAACTTTGACCATTGATAAAAACTAGTGTCCTCGTCATCCTTTTACCTTTCAAATCGGAGCAAGAACAAGCTATGACCCTCTAATCTGTCGAGATATTTTAAATTCCGTGTAATTTGGAGCAAGATCAGGGATAGCGATGACTGAAATAAAAATTTATTAAGAACGCGACACACAAATAAACTTTTTTAACCATGCTGATAAGGACGACACGTGGGCACCATGACAAGGACGACAAGTGGGCACCATCTCCAGACAGCTGAGTCATGGACCTGCTTTTATATCTTTGTTATTCCACAATTAAGAATGATTAAACTTTCGTGAATTGAATGTACAGACGACGGAATACACAGAAATATAGAAAATTTTTAAACTATTTTTAATTAAAAATTAAAATAATAATAAATAAATATAATTAACCTTATCATTAACGGTTAATTTAATTAGTCAAAATCCATACAATTAAAATACATTTACTATGATATATTTTCTATATACCTTTAATGGACTCCAGAATTGAGTTAAGTAAAATTAATGTTTTTGAGTGGATCTCCTTAATGTCCACTGCCCAAAAAAAATCCAATTAATATCCATTAACAAAAAAGTTTGGTTTGACAGTAAGTTACATGGGCGAAGAAGTTCAAATCTCATTGAGTACAATGATATGGTATGGCATGCTGTGGTGGCGGCTAGAGGGCCGGATTCCCCTTTCCGGTGAGTCTGCTCTTGCTAAAATCATGGATTCCCGTTTCCCGTGAGTCTGCTCTTGCTAAAATCATAGGAACTTAGTATACCCGACTTGCAGGTGGTTGGTTATGCTCTTGGTGTTATAGTGGCAGCGATGAGGTTTGATCCTGGGTCTCCCCTAGATTAGGCCTGGTTGGTTATGCTCTTGGTGTTATAGTGGCAGCTATGAGGTTTGATCCTGGGTCTCCCCTAAATTAGGCGTGACAATTACAGATTCACCATATGGTTAAAAAAAAAAAACATAATAATACCGAACACTTGCAGGTGGTTGGTTATGCTCTTGGTGTTATAGTGGCAGCTATGAGGTTTGATCCTGGATCTCCCCTAGATTAGACCTGGTTGGTTATGCTCTTGGTGTTATAGTGACAACTATAAAGTTTGATCTTGGGTCTCCCCTAGATTAGGCCTAACAATTACAGATTCACTATATTAAAAAAAAACATAATAATACTGAATGAAAAAAAGCTGTCTTATCGACTAACTCCGATTCTAAAACTTTGACCATTTATAAAAATAGTGTCCTCGTCATCCTTTTACCTTGGAGTAAGAACAAGCTATGACCCTCTAATCTATCGAGATATTTTAAATTCCGTGTAATTTGGAGCAAGATGAAGAATGCAGTAGTCTATAACGCGACTTTTTGAAAGCTTTTCTGGCAGATTTTTCTGGTCAAAATCCGGCAGCAATTCATTGGAATCCCAGGTTTATAGCTAGTTTCTGCACAATCAATGGCTCCCAGGGGTTTTCCAGGACCCTGAATCCAAATATGCAATTAAAAAACCATTTTAACTGCTAAAAATCAAGATTTAACCTCATTTCTTCCTCCGGATTCCGTCACCGGAATCTCCAAAAAGTCGCATTATAGACAACTCCATGAAGAATAGCCATGACAGAAATAAAATTTTATTAAGAACGTGACACACAAATAAACTTTTTTAACCATGGCGATAAGGACGACAAGTGGGCACCATGATAAAGACCACACGTGAGCACCATCTCGCGACAGCTCAGTCATGGACCTGTTTTTAAATAATGTCATATATATCTTTCTTTCTTATTCTAACAATTCAGAATCATGAAACTTCGTCGATTGACATAGGAATGTACAACCGACTGTATACAGAAATCAAACTGCATTTTAAGGAGTCGAATTTAATCGGTCCAATTCATTCGTTCAATCGATATATCAGTATATGCATTGTTTTCTAAATTTAAGGAGTCGAAATTAATTTGGAGGTGAAGGCTTAATTTGAGTATAGAGCATGGCTACTACTTACGGGAATCCGCCACCAAGCGATGGCAAAATGATTACAATTCTCAGTATTGATGGAGGTGGGGTTCGTGGGATTATCCCAGCAGCTATCCTCGAATTCCTGGAGGAAAAGCTACAGGTATCGATTTTAGTCTACCCCACTCATTAAATCTTATGATCCCTCCCGTTTTCTAAAATATCATCCTTCTTGCCAAATTGAATTATAAGTTCTGTCACAGGAATTGGACGGCCCAGGCGTGAGTATAGCTGATTATTTCGACATAATTGCTGGAACCAGCACGGGAGGATTGGTCACTGCCATGTTAACCGCTCCAAATGACAAGAATCGTCCATTGTTTCCTGCAAAGAATATTATGAAGTTTTATTTGGATAATTGTCCTCTTATTTTTCCACATACAACGTTAGTAAAATAGTTCTTTTTGTTTGGTTAAAAAGTCAACATATATTGCTTATAGTTGTTTTTTCTTCAACAGCAACATCAATATTGAGTTAATAGAAAATGAATTATTGCAGATATTTGTTACAAGCCGCAATAAAGGACCTGAGTGGCCCCAAATATTCCGGGGATTACCTGCACAAAATGTTGAGAAACTATTTGGGGGATACACGATTACACCAAACCCTAACGAACGTTGTGATTACTGCATACGACATCAAAACACAACAACCTGCGATCTTCACCACTTTTAAGGTAATGTTTCTATGATCTGTGTGACACAAGAAATTGAACTTTCAAATAAAGAGCAACAATGATATATGGTAAGTCTCCTCTCCAGGCCAAACAGGACAAGTTAGAAGATGCACTTTTGGCCGATGTCTGCATTGGAACCTCAGCAGCTCCAACATATCTTCCTGCTCATTTCTTCCAAACAAAAGATTCCTGGGACAATACCAAAAGCTTTAATCTCGTAGACGGGGGAGTTGCAGTGAACAATCCAGTATATATATTCTCCATCTCTCAATGGTGTGATTATGATTTGAAGCAAGATTTTGAATTTTGTTTAAGAGGTTGTGTGATTTGGTGTTTTATAAAATTTGTGTTGCAGACGTTACTTGCAATAAACCAAGTGACTCAGCGAGCTCTCGTAGGCTGTCCAGATTTCTTAGTGCCAACGTCTAAAACTTGCGTGAGTTATAAACCTATTTTGTTTATAAATCGGATTCATGCAGACAAATATTCATTATAGTTGACCTTTGAATGATTAAGTAACTGGAGTGATAATTAGTATATGTGTTTTAAACAGGATAGTAGCAAGTTTCTGGTGCTTTCTCTTGGAACCGGAAAGAAAATAGCTAGTTACGACGCCATTGACGCTGCAAAATGGGGACTGCTTAAATGGTTATCCAACGACAGTAAAGTGCCGATAATTGACATGTTTCAGCAAGCGAGTGCAGATATGGTGGACGTTTACGCAACGGTCGTGTTCCAAGCCTTTAATTCCGAGAAGAACTATTTAAGAATCCAGGTCCTTTCCTTCTTCCCTGTATAAAAAAAATTTCGTCATATGGTTGTTTAGAGATTGGGACCTTATCTAATTCAGTTTTATTAGCATACAATACATATTCGAAAGGTGTAACAAATTGTATAATTGGGATCAGGTTGAATTATCAGGAGATACAAGCTCAACGGATCTGTCAAGTAAGAAGAATCTGGAAGAGCTGGTGAAGATAGGGAAAAATCTTCTGGACGCTCCTGTTTCAAGAACGAATATAGAGACGGGTGTGATTGAACAAGTGACAGGCGGAGGCACCAACCGGGATGCATTGACTAGGTAAGCACATGGATTTCATTTAATGGAAAGAAACAACTTTGAGAACAAAGAATAACAAGTGAAATTTTCATTGTAGTCATCATATATATATTTATTGGTTGCGATGTTGATATAATTGAGATGATTCCACAGATTTGCGAAGGCGCTCTCCGATGAAAGGAAGCTACGATTATCGCGCTTCTAATCGCCTTTCACAGCTTTACTTCCACTAGAAGGAGGCGTCAGCATCTGAAGAAATCGAAGTTAAACCTCGTCGATTTCGATAGGTCAAATTCAAAATCCTAATTGTTGTATTCCTTCATGTACCTATCTGTTTTATAATTCTGTTTGGGGCTTTTTTCTGGCTCGTAAAAAAAATAGTTTTTCCCACTATAATAGATGTGCTTTTCCAACTATTTTTTTCTCGATGATCTTATTATTTATGTACTTCATATATTTTTATCCATTAAGATGATCATTTAATGAACTTAATATATTTTTATCCATTAAGATGATCATTTATGTACTTGATATATTTTTATTCATTTTTAATATATATGTTCTTTAATTTTTTTAATAATTTTTAACCAGTCTTTATTTTGAAAAAGAGTTTTTATAATTTTAATTTAACTAGTTTAGATTTATTTGCCAAATAGTGAGACACATCAAATTCTTTTGAAGTGTAATTTTCTTTTGAAATGAAATATATTGATTTGCAGTGAATTTTTTTTAGTGAGTAATTTGATTGATCAAAATCTTAGGTGGCTCCAAAGTTTATATATATATATATAATTAGAAAAAACATGGATTGTAAAAACTTTATCCTCAAAAGCTTACAGTGATAAATTGTCTATTTTGCCCAATTTCATTGTAATTATTAATTTAATTATTTTATTTTTATTTTTATGTAATTTCAAGGAAATGAAAGGTTTACCTAACATCTATTCCAAAGTGGGCTAGAAGCAGATACTAGAGATTTATCTTTAAGGAAATGTTCTAGAATATTCATAATAGTATACACAAGTCAAAGATTGAGATATATTTCCAAAATAGTTATGTTTTTTTACTTTTTAATTAAATTAATTAATTAAAAAAAGTCATATAAACCAGTGTCATTAGAAGCCATTTATGATTTTTTTGGGTACATGTTATTGCTAAACCATAATATTGGCTCTTAGTATTTTAACAAATCTTCTTTACAAATTAAGAATCTCTATGAGAAAGTGAGATAACATTCTATGATTAAAAAGCTTTTTCTATTTTTTTAAATACCTATATATTTAACTCATATAATACACATATATTAATTCTTTAATATAATAATGTAAAAAAATATTAATTTTATTTTAATTTAATAATGTAAATTATTAAGAAATAAATGTTTTAATACTTATATATATCATGCTTTTTTTGGACTTTTCCAATTATTTATTTATATCACTATATAATTTAATATATTGTTATAGAATATCTTTTCTAAAATACTTAAACACATAAATATAATAAACAATTTAATTACTATTTATCTTTTGTGAAATTTTATATATATTTATAATTGTAAAATTAAAAATATGATTTCACAAATACCATGTTTTATTTTAAAATTTTATACAGCAAATTTAAATCACCCATGTTTACTTCATTCATTTTTGCTCCATTTCATGCAACCGGAATGAAATCACAACTATGGCATGTTTCAAGTTTCAGTCTTTTCACTTCAAAAAACAAGTTTTTAAAGGTAAAACTCAAAACTTAAGGGGATAATGTCATGAATAAGTTTTAATATACCTTTAAAACTTAAGCAGATAACGGCATGAATAAGTTTTAATAGAAAATGGTAGAAGCATAATATGACAGAAGTGCTCACTCTCCTTAATAATAAAGGTCTAAATAACTTTATTTTTGAAGGGTTTCATATATACGAATGTTAAACTTTCAGTTACTTCTTATTAGTCTCCTAAGTTTTTTTTGATGAAGATATTGAAATCAATTGAGAGGAGCTTTGACAAACAATTCAAGGGAGCGTTCAAAAAATACATAGCAAAGAATAACATAATTAAAACGGCACATTGGAAAATAATTAAAGCAGTGCGTTGAGGATAATAATACAATTCTACGATGGATACATTTTAATGCAGCTCAATGTAGTGCATTGCACATTATTCTACAATGTGATGAAGGGTGTAGAAATAATGCCCTGGAAAATCACTTTTTGATGAGAAAAATATGTAAATTAAATATTTGGGCGCACATATGTTTCAACTCAAGGGTAAATGGAGGTTTGGTAGCCTTATAAGCGTACGTATTTCAATACAGACTTGCAGAATTTAATTTTTCTTTAATCAACTCGTAAAATTGGATTTCAACAGAATATTCTTCGTCCGAGGAAAACATCAACGCTTGTGATTTGATGAAGCCTTCTTCTCTTGAACGTTGGATAGAGGTTTGTTACGCTTATAAGCGTACTTATTTCAATAGAGATTAGCAGGATTTTTTTATTCTTTTTAATAACTGAGGAAAATGTTGGAAGGTATTAATTCTGACTACTTTCTGTTAATGCAGTAGCTAGATTAATCTAGAGAATATAGTAGATGTTCAAAGTACAGGTTCTAGAAGTAGGCGGGTCATCAATGCTATAGGCAGCAAGAACCATAAATGTCAGTCAGCAGATTGCTGTAAAATTTAAAGCTATCAGTGTGTATAAATTTCTATATTTGTAATGTAATGAACAAGCTCTTCTATTAGTCTTCCTTGTTTCTGATATGGTATCAGACCTGAGAGTTTCCGCTGTGTCTACTGTGTGTGGAAGAGCTGTGAGTGAACCTGTTTGTGCCCGTTGTGGACCACAACATCTGTCGCTGTGTTAAACGAAGAGTGCGTTGAGAGTGAGAACTGTAGGGGTTGAGTGCTGCGTGTTTAGTTGTATAATCTCTAATAGAAAACAGGTATAAAATAGCTTTCTGTCTCGGATGTAAAGGAGAAAAGTAGAAGCATATAAAAGAGAATGCACTCATAAACCATATGAGAACTGATGACTATATGAGAAAAACTTAGTGAATGTACTCTTTTTTTTTTAATACAAAAAATATATTTTTCCAAAAAAACACCCTTCATTTCTACCATTCCTCCATCAGCCTGCAATGGCTTTCGCAAGTAAATGGATTATCGCTTTTACCTATATTATCTATTAGCAACACGACTTTAGGAAGTTTGGTACTCTAAAATATTCCTTACCGTTTGTTTAATGCGTCTTCACTTAGCAAATTTTGGTTTTTTTTGTGATGAAGGAACTAAAATTCAAGACCGTTGTGTTTTGGGTATTTGTATTGGTATCTTATTTGATTATGTTATTTTGCAAATCTTCATTGCAATTATACAAATCATGAACAATTCTAAAGAAGGCTACTCACCCAATCTCCATTCCTTGATTTCCATGATGTTTGCGAGATAGAGAGGAGAATGTGCCATATCGTTTTGTGTCGTATGATCTTCACAAGTTCTCAATCCCACATCAAATGTATTGAGCCTCTTGTGTTCTGAATTGATTCAAGCAACCTGCAATTTTCGTTTTGGTTTTTTAAATATAATTTTTTGGGAGCAGTTTTTCTTTTCCTTTTCATAATTTTAACTCTTTTTCTAATACTAAATAAAACAGGTTTTTAAATATAATTTTTTTAAGCGGTTTCTCTTTTCTTTTTATAATGTTAATCCTTTTTGTTAATACTAAATAACAAGTGGAACACTTAGTCTCAATTACTTTAAAGTGAAATTTTTTGGAATCAAGTTCATATTTGTGTGGGATAAATAGTTATATTGTTATTAGAGAATTTGTATTCTTATGATTATTTATTTATGGGCTTCAAACATCTTTCATATCATATTCCAAATGCAAATTGAAATAAATTAATAATAAATAAAATGAAACTTGAATAATTTCTTATCAATAAAAAAATTGAAATATAATAATTTAAAATAAACTAATATAAATAAAATAAAACTCGAATAAATTTCCTTATCAATAAAAAATTGAAATATAAAATTAATCTATTATTTTACAAAGACTGTACTAAGAAAATGCCATTAACGAGAGTAGACCCTTAAATGAATTTGTAATAATTTTTTTCCCAGAAGACGTACTAAAATTTAAATTGATGTAAGTCAATGTCCGATAAAATTGAAAACTTCCATTAACTATAGTTAGAATACGAGAAATAAATTAAATTTTGTAAAAACATTTGAAGATACTAAAAATAAATAAATAAATTAAATAAAAATGTTTAACTTAATATTAATTATATTATGGTTTAGAGGATTAGAAATCATATTTATTTAATATAAAAAAATTAAATGTCCCTGATAGCAAGGATAAACATATGATATAATATTTATGTTAATATTAAATGACATTTTAATAATAATATTTATATTATACATTAAAATAATTTTAAGAAATTAATAATAATAACATAAATATTATAAATTAATTTAACCACAATTTAATAAAACATAAGATGAAATTAAATAAAACATATTATAATTAATAACCTAAATATATAACATTATTTATGATAGAAAAATATGATAAAATAAATAATCAAATTAACAATAAAATATTAATAATAAAAATTAACAACTGAAATAGATATACAAAACTATAATATTAACCAATGTGAAATGTTGCTAAAATAATGTTGGTAATTGAAAATATAAAATAATGTTACTAATTAATTATAAGCATAGGAAAAAGTAAATACATTGAAGGGAACATAAATTTCGACATCAACAACAATTGTTGTCAATCACTAACAAGCATTCATGGTAGTTAAGAAAGGACGATTTTGACAATGTTGCTCACAATGCAATAAAGAAATGAGATGAAATTTTTAAACATTACAAAACCAACGACAACAATCCAAAGTTTAGTAACATTAAAAGAAATAATAATAACAATAACACCACATTCGACAACAAAATTCAACTCTCAACACTTGACTACAACACAATTATTTCATAACAACCTCTTCCAAAACACATTTAGAGCAATGGAAAAAGCAACACCAAATCAAATCAACAGGATAATGATCACGATACTTCACGCTTTCAAGGTAGTCCCTTCTCATCTTCCTCCATCATTCTCTTTGGGTCAAAAGATATAATGTTTGAACATCTTATTTCATTCCACTCAAAACACGGAAATGCTCATCGACAAAATGAGGATGTAAGCCATGCCTTCTATTAAACCTTGCACGAATAAAAGTAACAAAACTAATAGTTTTTGTAATTGAATTAATCGCTCTGATGTAATAATTACCATCAATGTTTTCCATATCCATGAATCTTTGACAAAAACATACAATTAAAATCAGTACACGCAAAGAAAACAAATTAACAGAAACAAAACTATACATTTATGATTTTGTTTATTTCATATTGAAACATAAATATAAAAGGATTCAAACGAAGGACAGAAAAAGCACAAACAACTACAATTCAAGAAATCAAACAACAATTGCTCTGAAATAGTCTATTTTCTTAAAAAATATTTCATAAACCCTAAACTGTATTGAAGATAAA
>APFE030217549.1:0-20241 GCA_000404065.3 Pinus taeda | reverse complement strand
TTTTGAGTGCTTTAACTCCGTTCTTTTTGCAGGTTGACCATCTGATGGACTCTGGCGAGGAGACCAAGGTTATTGCCGGCATTTTGAAGAATTTTGAAAATTTTCCTTATTTTTTTGCAAATTTCACATGACCTTGGTTTAAAAACAGGGTTTTTAAATCCAAGGTATAAATGAGCTGTACCTGATGAAAAAATATCAATGGAACATATTTACATACCTCCTTCCGGCTTGCTGGGGACTATTAGACCTTTGACTCATGACCTTGTAGTGATTTTTGACCAAAACCCTAGACCTAAGACTTGGGATTTCAAGACAAAAATAAAACAAGTGTAACACAAGCTCATTTAAATGATATGATCTGATCCAGCAAAGCCAAGAAGGGGGAACAAGGACTAGCTCCTCCATCAGTTTTATGGCATGCCTAACGGGATGCAAAACTGACAGTGATGAGACACCTACCTATGCACATGCAAAGAGCTTTTGATCACCGATGGAGGGCTCAAGACCGACACTAACAAATATTACAATTGTGAATTATTTGTTATTTTTCGTAAACAAATAAATTGTTATCAGTTAAGATAATATTATCGAGTAATTGTAATCGAGGAAATTTTACATGGACCCACTTCTACCGCCTACATATACAAATACACCCTAACACCCTACCCCTCCCCCCTTGGTTACATATATGAACTCATGCCCCATCAGTAGTTGATCCTTTTCGTTGGAGCATTAGCATAGATTGCAGTGTCCACTGCAAATCAATCATGGAATTCACGATACGTAGTGTCAGAGCCTCTACAACAAGTAATCATGTAATTCCTTTTTTCCTATTTTAAAATTATTTTTTGTTGTTTGAAAAATACTCAAACCAAATCTCCCTCCAATAGGGGAATTATGTCACATAAACACTCACTCAACCAATGGAAAATTATAAATAATATTTCAAAATTGACAAATACATTTTTAAATTATGGAAAAATGGAATAATAGGCATTTTTCAAAAACTTAGGTCAAAATTACAAAAACTTTGCAAGCTAATACACGATCAAGGACCTTTGACCACGAGGTGAAAGCTATACCCCTTGCAAAGGCAGAGACTAATAACTATGTTAAAAAAAGAAAAAAAAAAAAAAAAAGAAAAAGAAAAAAAAAGGGTATTAGGTTAGTGATAATTATGGGTTAATGTAATGGAGTTAAGAGTGATATTGGATGATAATTAGATTAGTAAGATAGGGTTAGGAGTGTTAGTGGGTTAGTGTTTGAATGTTGGGCTTAGTAAAGCATCAACAATTAATGGTTAATAGTCATGGTTTAGGGGTCAAGGATTAGTGGGAAAGTGATGGGATAATGTCATATATTGTTAGTGGGTTAGGGACGAGGGTATTAAGGAATATTTAGAGGTCGATTGGTTAGCTTCTAGTGGCAAGCTAAAGATAGGGTTAAGTCAATTGATTGGTTTAAAGGGATATGAGGTTAATGGGATATGGGTTACTTGTCTTTTAGGTAAAAAAAATAAAAAACAAACAACCTATTTCTCATACTACTTTATCATTTATTTTTTTATTTCAAGATAATTTTTTGTTATAAGAGTTTATCTCCCAATTATTGGGCTTCAAGATTCAAAAGTCATATATGAAAGAAACAAATATTTACACACGTAAGATACATAATCAAAATGAATAGGAAAAAGGATAAATATTAAGAACTACATAGATATATTTTAAAATATTCACATAAAGAAATACTTCAAAGGGCAGGTTAGTCATGTACTTGTTGGATATTCACAAGAAAAGTTACAAGGGACACTCTTTGAGATATTGGAAATTACACAGAGTTGAGAGCATTGTACTTATAAGAATAAGAATTGAATGTGGTAGGATTGGCTAAGACATTCATAATAGAATAAATTCACTAACCCACACAGTTAATGCACCTAATTTACACATAAATAACACATAAAATTACAATCCACACATGGAACTCATATACATAAATGATGCACCAACCTTGTACACCTAATTCATGCACAAAAGTGTCAGAACAAATTCACATAAGAATCATACATAAGTAATGTAGGTTGACATGAGTGACGCATGTTCCCATGCACCTAAAATCAATTATACATGTAACCAATGCAACTAACTCGTGGGCATAAGTAACATGCTAATACACAAAAGTGATGCACCTAATCTATGCACATATTTTCACACCTAACTCATACACTCGTGAACATAAGGATCGACATAAGAAATGCACTTACCCACTTATCTAAGTCATGAACCTATCACCAATCATAAACATAAATAACACATAATATTGACATATGTTCAAACATTATACATGCACCTAATGTTAGTGATGCACCTCTCCACACAATTAACCCCAAAACCCATGAACATTAGTGAAAAATTAACATAAGTGATTCAACTAAACTATTCACCTACCCATGCATATTAATCACACACATAACCCTTGTAACTAACCCATGCACCTAAACAATGTATATAAGGGACACACATAAGTGACATACTCATATACATAAGTGACATTCCTAACTTATACACCCACCCACATGCTTATGCTTATCAGAGACAAGCCTAACATAAATAATGCACCTACCCAAGAATATAACACAAATACCTAACCTATGCATGGAAACCACATGGCTAATCCATGCACCTAACTTCCATGCATAAACAAGACACTCACATGCATAAGTGGCACACTCATGCATATAAGAGACATGATTGTACGCATAAATGACTTGCCAAAGACAAGAGATGCATATAACCTATGCATATACCCACACACTCATGGATATAAGTGAAACACCTAATATGTGATGTGCCTAATCTATGCACCTACCCATGCATCTAACACATGAACCTAGTTTATGCACCTACTCATGCATCCAACCCATAAACTTAACCCAAGCATGTAATATTTGTAAATAAATTGTGCACCTAGCTCACATATATAAGTGATTCATTCACACACATAATATATGCACCTACCCACACACCAATTCATATAAAATGACACACCTAGCATAAGTGATGCACCTTATTTTCTAGTGAGCAAATTAAAATCGTGATATGTATCTAAACCACCAATTTTGTTAAACAAAAATAAATGCATCTAATGAATACAACAACTTATATTTATTCCCTCATTAATATTTTAACCAAATAAGAAATAAAAAAACAATTTCATAAGCACTCATCACATATTACACAGATGTTTTTAAGGGGAACCTTCATGTGGAATACACTCCATTTATTGTCAATCTCATAGAATGTCAATTAGTGAGTATTTACAATTACAAAATCTCATGATATTTCATCTTCGACATCCATGGAGCTACATTTCGCAATCCCTAGTACCCCTCGTAGCAAATCCAAGGTTTGTCCTTTCTATAAGGAACTTATGTTTTCTTCTTGAATGCGACAACTCTTTTAGTAAAAAATGATCCCTTAATTGACTTCCATAATGCATTGTCAAGTATCTAACATTTTCATCCAACCCCTCTCCATTTTTCAACCCACCTTCTTAAAGGTCATCTCCAAGAGTTGACAAGATGGGATCAATTTTCCTTGTGTCTCTTTAGTTATAAATTGTTTGAATTAGAATTGGTAGCTCATGCTAATTGTCCAGCTAACTCATTCATATTAAAATTGGAGAGAAAAATAGAATCTGTGCACATAAAATAATACTTTTATTATATTTATATTGAATTTCCCTTAGTCATTGTTTCTTTACATGATACATATATATAGGCCTTGAATGTCTCTATAGACATGGATGATGACCTTATCTTCTACAACAATTAGCCACCTCATTGGGGGCCCAAGACAACTCAACCTTATCTTCTTATCGACCTAGATATTCCATGTGCTTATTATTTATTCTCGTGGATCATATGCCATGGTTTCTTTTTCAATAGGTGATGGTTTCAATCATTAAAGAAAGTATGAATCATATGCTCCAACACTCCCCTTTAACAAATGCTTGTCGTTCTACCTTTTTTTTGTTCTCTAATTGCTTGCATTGCTTGCTTGTGCTTTATACATCTTTGGTATTCTTTAATTTTTATCATTGTTAAGCTTTCTTCTTTTGCATATGCTTATTGAAGATAACACCTTCAGTACTTTGCATGATCTTATCGATTTGGTTTAACTTATATTTTCATGGTTTGCATATGATTTTTTCTCTTTTTATCTTATGGAAATTCACAAACTTTTTGATAGTTCATTATGTGTCCTCTTGTATCTCTTTCTTTTTTTTACTACAAATCATGACTTTTCATGTCTCCATGTTAGGTCTCTATACTACTACTGTAACCCCTTATTGTTAATAGTACAACCCCCTTATTATATTGTTGTGCCCATGTAGTCCCCATATTGTTATTATTGTGCCCCATAGAAACCCACTATTGTTATTATTGCGCCCTTACATTATTATTGTTATGTCGGCTTTGATTATATTATGACCCCTTAGATTCCTATATATATAAAGGAGGTTTTGTCATTTGTATCATCCAAGAAATGTTCATTTGTGTAATGTAAAGGAGGTTGCCCCCTCGAAGAGGTTGATTTCTAAGGCGTTGATCTTTCTTTTCTATATTTTTGTGAGCTGGTTTCATAACACTCCATCATGATACAAACATTGCGAGTAGAAAATTAACACAACAACACTATGCAATAATACATAAGAGAAAATTCATGCACACTTTCTACACTCAAGCATATCTCAACTCCAATAACAAAATTTTCCACAACATCTCAGAAAATACTAGCTTGATGTCTTTAATATACTTCTATCTTAAGGAGGGATACCTTTATAAAATCTCCATGATCTACACCCTCTATTAGGAGATTGATACCTAATCTAACATTGTATTAAAATTAGAGAATATGCGTATAGAAAATACTACTTATATTATATTATCAAATTTCTCTTCCACATTGCTAAATTACATGATACATATTTATTTAAAAAAAAAATTATAAGAATTTCATATAAGAAAATTAACAAGATTCTTAGTCAAGATTAAAATCAATTCATAGATCATAAATAAAACAAAAATCATTAAAATTATAAAAATTTCTAGAAACAACACTAATATTAATAATTAGTATTAATTAACACTAATAAGATTATTATTAAGATCAATCTAATTAATTTATTCTAAAAGTAAGAACAAAACCAGAATAAAATTAATTATAAAATAAAAATAAAACAATAAAAAAACTAGTTAAATATAAACATAAATGAAATCAATTTAATAAAATATTAAATCTTTAATAATTAATATTCAATTAAATCATTCATTTATATATTATTTATAATTTAATGAAAACCAAATATTATAAAACAATTATGACAGGTTCCGCTTCCATTCCCTTCACATCCCCTAACTCTATTTATTCATACCAATGAGATATGTCTTACACAATTACTGATCTATCCTGATGATGAGCCATAGTGGATGGCTCAAAATGTCGATGCAAACAATTATGGATGCGAGAACTCCGAAAGAAAACTACACCTAAATTATTATTAGGATATTAATGATGGCCCTTTATTCTACAATAAGTCACCACCTCATTGGTGGCCCGAGACTATTCGATATGTGTTGTATCCATTGCATGCAACAAATTCTGCATTCCAACATGCAGGTTTGCAAGGCCTAGGTTTTAGGTGGGTTTAATCCCATTATAATGTAATACTGCATAGTAGATTAGGGTTGAATGAAGTTGTGAAATACATATATATTGTATTGCGAGATTATTTGTTAATATAATGAGAAAGATTTGTGACTCCAAGTTTATTGGTTTTTCAAGTTGAGAGTTTCTAAGTAAAATCTCGTGTGCATTATGTATGTTTTTCATTGTTTACCTTCTTATATTTTTTAAGGAATCTATTAGCATTACTTCTCTTCATCAATCATTATTTTCTACATTTTTTATTAGATCAACATTGTTGGCTTAAGGGGAACACCTTTGTTACTAGGGTTTAGCTTGTTCATTGCAAAGGAAATGTTGAATTTGTGATCAACCCTGTCTTGAGTGCGGGATTTCCAATTATGATTCCTCTACATGAGATAAATTGCGGAGTGATTCAAGGATAGAGATAGAAAAATTTAATGGCTATAACTTTGACTTATGGAAACTTAAGATGGAATATATTCTTGTGGACATAGATTAGTGGATTTTTGTGTTAAGAAAATAATTCGACATGGGTATGGATAAAAAAGAGTAGGTCAAGATATATAAGAACGAAAATAGTATGATTCAAATCCACCTTTCCAACTCATTTTTATTGAATGTCTAGAGACAAGCCAATGTTGATGAGTTACATGAATTTAGGGACATGGTATTAATAAAAGTCCATTGTAAATAAATCAAAAGGACTTGTACCTTAATAGGATGAATTATGGTGACTCTATAATAGAACATCTCAATGTCTTTAACATTGTGATAAGTTAATTGTTTTATGTTTATATTAAAATATTTAAAGAGGATAGACACATTTCTAAGTTATGTTCTTCCCATATTCGTGAGATAATCTAGTTCTGGCCATTGGTAGCACTACTAAATCTACATTAAATTTTGAGGATGTAGTTGCATCCATGTTGTTATAATGAGGTGAAAATCCATGGATGATTTCACCAAGGATGCCTTATTTATTAAATATTGTCTTTGAGATAGAATAAAAAATAATCTAAGGGATAAATAGTCAAAATCTAAAGGTAGATGTAAATATCTAAAAAGGTTTATAAAGAAAGGTTGGAAATATAGTAAAGTTGGGCATCTATATAAAGATTCTAAATTTAGAAAGGTTGAAAGAGGTAAGGCATATGATTATGGCCCATCAAATGAAATAAAGACATCCATAGAAGGAGGGGATGTATGCTTAGCATATTCAAGTACGCACATATATCATGATGTATGGTTGATTGGATGAGTGCTTCGTTCCATATTACTAACTCTCACATGGAGTGGTTTTGGGAACAAGAGAAGCATAATGGAGATGATGTTATTCAAGGAGATGACTCAACAACTAAGATCAAAGGGCATGGAAGAGTTAGGTTGAAGCTTAGATATGGATGACTTAAAACCCTCCTAAAGTTGCTCAATATCTCAATGTTGGTTAGAAATCCAATATCTATAAGTAAAGTGCATGATGCAAATATGCAATTAATATTTAGAGAAGATAGTTGCAAGATGGCTCAAGAAGAAATAGTGTTGGTAAGAGGAGTTCACATTGGAACATTACACAAGTTTGAGGAAATCACTATGAATGAATGTAGTAGTATTGGTGTTCCTAAGCTGAGAAATGATACAGACATGACCCATGTGTTTCTTGAAGAGAAGACAATGCTTTAGCATAAAATGTTAGGACATATTAAAGAAATGGTTTTGAGATTTGCACATTAAAGGTATAGCTATAGGAATTTCTTATTGCTCATGAGATTTTTATTTGTCTAAACATTGCATACATGGAAAACATAAAGAGTAACCAACTCATTCTATAAAAGTTGTTTATAGTTGATACATAGTGATGTGTTTTGATATGTGCATGTTCTATTAATGGGAAATTCTATGTATTATGTTTCCTTTATAGATGATATCTCAAGGAAGACATGGATGTATTCCCTTTGATACACATATGAGGTTTTTAGTATATTTAAAAAGCTTAAGGCTCTTAAATAAAACTATATTAAGAATAATATAAAGGTATTGATGACATATAATGGTCGAGAACTTTGCTCAAATGAATTTGAGCAGTTTTGTAAGCAATGTAGAATAGTGTGATAGCATATGACTCCCTACAAACACTAATAGAATGGAGTTGGAGAAAGAATGAATAGGACACTAATGGAAAAAATCAATGGTGGTGTAGGCTTAAAGTAAGAACTATGGGAAGAGGCAATAGATCTTGATAAATCTCAAATGCTACCCTAGGAGGAAAAGCATTGTCATCTATAGGAGAGCCTAAAAGAATAAAAGGCAAGCTTCCCACTATCATCTTGGCAGCCTTGCCCCACACTTCAAGCTAAGGGAAAAACTAAGTTTCCCTAGCCAAGGGAGGAATCTCTATGGATAAATTAAAGCTAACCATTATAGATTAAGTGAGAAATGCTAGCTTAAATCAATTATTAAATCAAGTCTATTCACTTCTCGAGGATATGAAAAAAATATAAAAAATTTATTAGATTGATTATTTCTACTCCCAATGTTATTTACCAATTACAATGTGGTGTGAAAAATTCTTACCAAAATAGATCAACCTATGTGTAAAGAGACACTAATTAGTTAACAAGTTCTAAAATGTGGACTTAGAGTTGCAATATTTGCTTCAACCATGAAGGAAATTTTAAAACTCTACAAATGTGGGTCATTATTACTATGGAAAAACCACATGACTCTACGAATGTGGTTCATTATTCCTATAGAAAAACCACATGACTCTACAAATGTGGATCATTTATGTGATTACTTCATTCATTATGTCACATGCGAGATCAAATATAAAAATAGAAAGTCAATCACTTAAAAAATTTCAAATTCAAAGAATGGTTCTCATACCCTAAAAACATTTTGTTAAGATGTTTCTCTATAACAACATCTTTTGGTAAAAATCACATAGAAGATAATCACGTCGATGCGTTTCAAACCAACCAGTGTGGTTCATCTCCAGGACAAGATGAGGAATCATATCTAGGCAATGAAATAAATAGATGAAGAAAGCAACTAACTAGCCGTTAGAAAATAATAGCTAGTTTGACTAAGAATCTGTAATAAATAATTAAGCTTTGACCAAGAATTAAAAAGATTTTTAATTAATAATTAATATTATCTTTGAATTAAGTTAAATATTGTATATATATATATCATATCTATTATCTATATATATATATATATAATATATAATCAATCTAAGTTATAAATTTATATGAAAAAGATTTAGAATTTCTAACAAACTATTCCAAAAAAAACTATGGGAATAATATCAATTTGAATATAAATTATTAATATTATTAAATTAAATTCTATTTGATTATAACAAAAATCAAATTTATAGGAAAAAAAAAATTTTATTGGGGATATATTAAAAGAATAGTATTCAATAATAATTAAAACGGAGTTCTAATTATATATATATAATTATCTATATATATATATATATATATTATATATATATATATATATATATATTATATATAGATAGATAAACTATTAACAAGGGAAAAAATAAGAAGAAAACACGAAAAAAATCTCTACGAAGAAAGAGCAGGGATCCAACACGTGTTGATACTCCAACCATTGTCTATGTTCAGATTGATGGTCTTTTTTTTGATTTCTAAGGCCTTTCTAAATTTCTGATGATGAAAGTGGTCAATCCTAGTGATGACCTTCACCTCTTCTATGCAAATGTGATGATTGGTTTTTTCCTCATGTTCAAAGCGGAGGAGTGAGACCTACCATGCTTTATGTCTACAGCATGCTCACAAATCTTTTGATTTATTGATCGACCAGTCTCACCAATATACAGAGCCCCATAGGAACACGAAATAATATACACCCTTCCCATCCTTGGGGTTAACAGGGTCCTTGATCGAACAAAGAGAACTTTGAATAGTGTGAAGGGGTCTAAAAGACGAAGGAATATTATGCCTTTTCAGGATCCTAGTGATTTTATCTGTGGTCCCCTAAATAAAAGGAAGATGAACTATGAAAGATTGATCTTTGGGATCGATCCTATTCTTAGGACCTCTTTCCGCACTAAAGAAATCTCTAAGACCCTGGGACTTACTATAACCATTCTTACTAAAGACCTTAAGGAGGTGGGTCTTTTCATCATCAATGTGATATTCATTAGAAACTCTCAGTGCCTGAGTGGCTAAGGTGTTGTGAACAAATTCATGATATCAAATTCATCTATGCAAGAGATTGAAGTTTTGAATTCATTTTTAAATAATAAATCAATTCATCTAAAATAGATGAATTTGACATCATGACCTGTAATGAAATTATAAGAAATGGAAAATCTATCCAGAATTAGGTCTTTTTAATAGTTAGACCTATAAAAGATTTAGGATTATAGGTGAAAAATTATGAGACAAGGTTAGTTGTGAAGTTACAAAAATAAAGGAGAAAAAATTTAACGGGTGGTTAGAAATTTAACACGAAAGATGCTCTTACCATTGGACTATGGAGTCCCCTATAGTTAAAGTGATTTATTTCACTTATAAGACAAGGTGTTGAGACACTTTAAGCATTAATTTGATATGTGAAATTAAATAAAACCCAATAATAATGAAACACTTTAAGAAGTTATCGTTTTAAATGACTCCTTAAATTCATGAACTAATGTGTTACATAGATCATTAGTAAAAGTGAGTTTTAACCTCGAATAAAGTGCATATTCAATTATAAAAAACCTTGGAATATTTCAATGTTTAGTCCATTTGAGCTTGAGATCAGAAATTCTTCTGAGAATTTTTAGATAAAAAATAGATTACACAAGAGATTGAAGTTTTAAACTCAATATTATACAAAAGATAAAGTCATCTAAAAAATAGGATGATTTTGATAGCATGGCATATAATGAGATGATCACAAATCGAAAAATATATCCAATATTAGGTCTTTTTAATAGGTTAACTTATATAAAGATTTAAGCTTATAGTTGAAAATTTGTGAGACAATTTTAGCTCAAAAAATCTAGAAGAAGGCAGTCTAACTCTACAATGTGAAGTTACAAACCATAGGTTGCTTACAATAAATAAAATAAAGGAGAAAAAGTTAAAATTGTGGTTATAAATTTGACATAAAAGATGCTCTTATCATTGGGCTATGGAACTCCCAAAAACCTTGGCAATGTTCCTTTCTCCAAACTTGTTAAAGTATTCCAACACCAAAAGTTGTGAGAAGAGCATTAACTTATAGATGATAAAACTATGCATTTAAAGGGATCAATTCAAATTTGAAATCGGCGTAAGCATCACAAAGTAAATATCTACTATATCTTATCTAAAGAGCCAAAACCCTAGGATATTTGCTTATCATGCAAATAGAAGTATAATTTAGAGTCAATAAATAAATGAAATAAACATGTACGCTATACCTCATTTGCATTATTACCTACTTGTGATGGTTTTTACCTCACCAAGCTACATAGTCTACTTTTTAAAATCCTAGAACACTACTCACGAATAGAGAGAACCTTACACTCAATAGGAAAGAGAAACACTTTGTTTTATTTCCAATGAGTGAAAATTATTGGAACACCCTCCTTTTATATGAAGAGAGGCATCCTAAAGCACCAATAAAAAATGATGTTCTAGATGAAAATTATGTGCTCATTCTATGTGCTATACAAAAACTATGAGCTCAATAACTCCTCCAAAATGGATACCCTCCTAAAATGGGTGACTGGTAGAAAAACTCCTACATGTCTGGATATGTGTGAAGGACAAGTGGTTCACCCTCCTTACAATGAGCAAGTAACTAACTAACTCCATATATATGAGGTCAAAGAGGAGAGAAAACAAGCATGCCCTTCCTTTAATTGAGCTAAGAACCTTCTTATGACACTTATGGGGTAAAAAAAAAGGCCAAAACATGAGCACCCACCCCACTAACTAACTCCTTCATTCATGCAATAAATTCATTCACATGTGTGGTAATAAGTCAACATGAGGAGCTCTCCTTCTATAGGCCACGTGTGAGGGAGGAGAGAGAAAAAATTCAACCCTTCTAGAATAATCTCCACATGTGCCAAGTAATACATGCTTATGTAGCTCATACAATGCTCCATATGCTAACAAGTGTGCAATGTGCTAACCTAGACACCTTAAATATGATGTGGCATCTTCTTCATTGTCTACCATGCTAAAACATATCCCAATTTAGTGACATGAATCCCAAGAAAAGTGGCATAGATTCCAATATAGGTAGATATTATTGAATCAAGGTACACAAATTCTAGTGCATGTCCATAGATCCCAAGGCATGGTGCATGGATCCCAATATGAGGGGCCTACTTATAATGATGCATAAAACTTCAAAGCAAGTAGTTATCAAACACACATCCAGTAATATCCTATAACAAAAACTTAGCATAGGATATTTTTACAATTTGCCTAAGTTTACTATTGTGGGGACACTTTCATCCTCACTACATGTTTCAGTTGATTAGGAAAAAAGGTATTTCCTAGGTAATTTGGTTAGAAATAGGTAAATTTCATGAATTATTGATGGAAAGGGATGGTAAACCTTATGCTTTGACCTTCAAAGTCATTTTTAATGATGCATAGTGTCTTTTGTGGGTTCAACTAGCCATTTTGATCTAGGAATCCACATTTTTTGTACTTACAAAACTTTGAGAGGGAGATTATACTTAGATTTATCAATTTAGTACCATTTCATTATCCTTTTATATTGTTGAAAAGTGTAACTAGGTTCGGTCTTCATAATGACATGTAATTTCGATTTTTGCAAACGATGAGAAACAGAAAAATATAATTATTATTGTAATGCTTGCTTCACGGGTTTCATGAGAAAGAGATTTTATTTTTAGATGGCTCCCATTGTGAGCCTATAGGATTTGTCAAAAGAGTCAATGTCATGTATTAATAACCCTTCTTGGGCATGTTAAAAATATATTTAAGTCTATAGGATTGTGAAATAGCCGTCCAAGACAAGCACATGTTACTCCTCTTTAAGTCATCTCCAAGATAAAGTAAGAAACTCATCTTGGCTCACTTAATATGGAGACATACCTATTCGAACTCTCATGTCGACTTATTTGTATGGGACAACTACTATATATATGTGGATGGGGTCTTCGCATTTCCACGGTGAAGAAGTTGAGATCCCTTTGAAATTCTGGTGGTAAAGGATAGAGATAATTTCGAATACCTCCATAATTCGGATAGGTTACAGTGATACGTTCGAATCTCAGAGAAGAGAATTTTTGGAGTTATGACATAGTCTACAAGCTCATATTTCAGGGATATTATGGTAACAATTTTGTGATCTCAGTTTCAGTGATCTCATAGGTAGCTTCATGACAATCTCAACATATAGACTAAGGATTGCAGTGGACAAAATTCAGTGATACATCACAGTGATTCGTTGCTATCTCATGCTCACACATTCGGTGTTATCTCAGCTTTGATGTTGCTACAGTGATCCCATTTTGGTGACATTATAGTGACGTGTTTCGGTGTCATCTCAACTATGTCTACAGTTCGTTGCTATGCTCAGATAGGATATTATCTCAGTTCCTTTTAATGTTATCATTGTAACTATGTCTTAGTGCTAAGAAGGTCAAAGCAGAAGAGGAGTCAAGAAGAAGAAAAGAGAATAAAAAAGTCAAGAGAACTAGTGTCTTGGTCTTGGAGTGGCTAAGAGGTCAAGGGTCTTGGCCTTGGTATTCGTCATTTGGAATCTCTATAGGAATAATTTTTGTAGGTTTCCTCTCAAAGAGTGAGAGGTTTTAGCCCCGGATCATAGCCTACATTCTGTGTCTCTTGTATAGTTATGTTCATGCATTGGTAGTTGTTTGATGAATAATAATACTAATAACTTAAGAAAATAAGATCCTAATTTAAAGTTGTAAAAATCACTCACAATCAGTTACTAATGGAAGAGAAATCACCTAATACTTGATGTCTTAGATTTCTCAACATGGTATTAGAGCTAAGGTGACAAAGTCAAGAAAAGGGCATCTAATCAAAGAGACACTCAAGGATCGAGTTTCAATAAAGTCATAAAAGTAAGTTGAAGGATATCAAAATCGAAGTATCAAACCCTATATCAAAGAAGAAGTCTACACCAACAAAACTTTTGGATCCTCTAGTCATCATTAAAACACCACAAAACCACTCATCAAGTTGAAGAGATCTAAAAAGCAAGTTATCCAAAGTATAGACATTCAAGAGAAGCACTTCAAGGACAAATATCACATCATCTTGGAGAAATTCGAAACCCTAGAAGCATTTCTAGATCTGCACTCATTCACCACCGAAGAAAGCGAAGTATCTTGAAGGCTAGTTATCCAAAGAAGGCTAAAGGCATTATCATCATCTTCAAAAGGCTATAAGGAAAGTTCTCTCTCATTGAAGCAAGGAACCTTCCCTTATCCTTAAAGAAGATTATCTCATAAAGCATCAAGACATTTTCTTCTATAATCTAATCTAGTAAAATGACTTCGTTTTGCAAGGAGATATATAATTTGGTTGGGTCATCAAACTTCCTAGCATGGAAAAGAAGGATAGAGATAGTCCTCGAAGAAAATGATGTCATTGATCATATCAATGGAAAAGTATCCAAACAATATGAAGGTCAAGTACCTATGAATACATGGAAAAGGATCTAAGGGCTTAATAGATCCTTATGGAGTCCGTCAAATATTCTCTCATATAGCAGGATTGGAGACATCAAAATAGATATACGATAAGTTGGTAAAACCATTCTTTGAAGATATGATAAATAAGGGCATATCACTTAGATCTGATCTATACAAATTGAAGCTATCAAAGGATAAAGAGTTATCTACATAAGATCTCAACTATAAGATCTGGGAGAGATGATTTCGAATGAGGAAATGATCTCCTTTGTTCTAAATGCACTAACTGATGAACAAGGTAACAAATTCATATGAGGATAAGAAAGTTATTTCATTCAACAACTTATGGTTTCTATTCAAGATAGAAGAAGATAGGTTGAGGCGAAAAGGTGTTCAAACATTTGTCGGAAGGAAGGGGAATATTGTAAAATTTGGTCCTCGAAAAGGAAAGAAGAGCATAGCTAAGTTTAAATGCTATGTGCATTACATAAAATATTGTCCTTGGCTTAACAAGGGCAATAACAAGAAAGATAGAGAAGAAGCCCATTTCACCGAAGAAGTGGTGGAAGTTAAAAAGAAGGAAGTCCAAGGAATAAGAAAAGCATTAGAAGTAATTGCTTGTGACATCACCATAGGAAACATAAAAGATGTCTATAACAAAATCTATGACAGTCAACTATGAAGGATATTGGTGACCTCATTAAAATCTCAAGTGACACTTATGGGAAAAAGGATGAAGTCATCCAGAACAAGTCTCATCATACATCAGTCAAAAGGAAACATCTTATGGATAGGTATATACAAGATTCTCTAATGGAATCCTCATCAAAAGGATCACCAATATAGAGAGGAAGCAAGTGTTTCATCAGGAAATCCAACTTGTGGCATTCATGGGATGATGTTATGGTGACATAAAAGATGAAGTAGATTAAGGGGTTGAATCTTTTTTCAATCAAGGAAGTTGTTGAAAGAAATGTAGATGACCTAAAGGTAAATGAGGTATGTATGCTTGTATTCAATACTACAAAGTCATGTTGTATGGTTTCAGGTAACATGGATCACTACTCTATCTTGATAAGAATGATCAAAGGAAGGGAATCTCCTCCTATGAAAGGATGTAGGAAGGCATGGGTCACACTAGATGAAATCAACATAATATGTCCTTATATGGAATATGAGGTGATTGGCAGTAATTGGAAGAACTTTGATTGGAAGTCCCGGGAATTCCATGTGTGAAGAAAGAAAGGAAGAGATCTTAGACTATGAATCCATGGAAGAAGACATTCAATATCCGAGAACTAAAATATTTGACTATGATATCTCCTAGAAAAATATGAAGACTCTGATGGAAATCTGGAAAAGATGGATACCATTGAAAGTATATATCCTTGGGAGATGTGTCAACATGTATGCAAGATGTTGATGCTTATAGGAAGATGTCATGATGAAAGACCATCACAAATAAATTTTTTTATTTAAGTGTTCATTTCTTATTTTTGAACAAAGATCTGATGATTTATGCATGACTACCAAGGGAAGAACTGTGGATGTCTTCCAAGAAGAACATGTATAAGGGTGTAAGATCCTTTTGTAAAGGATAGAATGAAGAGGAGAGCATGACATGAAGCAAGGCCATATGTAGAACAATGTAAACTTTGAAACGGGAACTATAAACTCAAAACGGGAACTCTGGCCAAAAAACCCCGAAAAAACATAAAAAACAGTGCTAAAAATGAAAAGTGTGTATACTAGAACGATGATTTTATTTTTTAGGGGTCAATTTTCAACATGTTTTAAAAATGGCAGTGACTACGAAATTTACTGCAAAATTTCTGTGCAAAATATAGCTTCAAAATGAAAAAGTGATATACTGAAACGATGATTTTTTTTTTTTAGGGTCAATTTTCAATTTTTTTTTTAAAATGCTAGTAAAACCAAATTTTTATGTGCCAAACAAAGTTGTTTATGAGGAAAAAAACACATTAATGCTTTTTGTAGAATATCATTTTTCTTTCCTAAGTATAAATTCAACATGTTTTCAACCATTACATGCCATGGTTATTTCACCTAAACATAGATGGACAAATTTATCATATCACATCAAGCACATTTTCCTGATTATCCTTATTTTAATTTTGAGCATGACAAATTCATAGGAGGCCATGATTTCACCAAAAAGAGGATCTGGAGTCAGATTACAGTGAATCTCCTCTAATGAACCTCGCTAAACTGATCACCCTCTTCATAAAATATGTTCACAAAAAGTTCACAAGGAATCCCAGAAGCAAGTTTCATTTGTTCTAAAGCAACTTAGTTACACCTCAAGAACTTTGTTACTCCCTCATAAATGTGTTCCTAAGAAATGAAGGTAGCATACCTTCATTTGCTATCAATAAATCCCAAACCTAGATGCCAGAGGATTTTCTCTCAAGAATGAAATAATTGGAAAAAAACAAGCAAGTTCCCAGAAGATAACTCTAGTGTCAATCACAATCCTAATAATGCATCATCAGTGAAATCATACCCCACATGTAGGCAGAATACGATGAGCTACCTACGACCACTTGATTTACTTTGATTAGAGTATCTAAGGCCATAATAAAAATCTATTTTAATTTCTTTCCAAACCTTTAAAGGAAGGTCACTGTCACTATCATCTTATGAACCACTATAATAACTTTGATGGCGTTTTAAATATAGTTACATGGTATTTTGTGTTTGTCTTATTTTGTTGCAGGTGACTCATGAGGAGCACATGGACGCTAATACCACAATGCGAAACACAACCAAAATGAGCAAACTAAGTTTGGACCTCCATTAACATCAATTACCACTGAGAAAGGATTAAATTTTTCAAATTCACTGTGAATATCTTAACAACAACATAAAAACATCTCCCTTGGCAACAATTCTAAAAGTCAATTAGGTCAAGAATTTACACCCAATATAAGGAGACACCCCTATTAATATGGTTATTCAATGCATTGCTTCCCCCACTATTATCAATTAGATGTTACCCATCCTCATATCTAAATAAAAGAAAAGGGAGAAATAAAATAAATGAAAAGCACCCCAATGGGGGAAGTAACGAGGGATATAAAAACCTTTTATGGGGCTATGAACATCTAGTTGGTAGTAAATGCTTATTATTTCATTGTGGTGATTACATTGTAGACATAAAAACTCATTAATATTGGAAGAATACTTTTAGAAATCCTAGAGTCATATTTAAGGAGTCTATTACCTCGAGATCTATACAAAACCATTGGATCAAAAACCAAACCTAAAGTGAAAGTAACAAAACTTATTTTTTTAAAAGTAAATGACCTTTATGGATATATTAATATAATAAAGAAGTATTTCTTAATCCTCGATAAAAAGCTTTCAATGTTAAACTAATATATCTAATCTCTTGTGAATTCCTAATAAAATTAACTAAAAATATATTATTGTACCATAACTATAACCTTATTGTTAAAAAATTTCAAATATTTTAGACTCATCTATTGTCTTTCCAAGAATTCATAGAAAGAACACTTGGATTTTGCTTTTAAAAACTACTCCTATTTCCATTCCTTTATGCTTAACATAGTCATTTTAAAATTCTTCTTAATCAAAGTGGAAACCATAATCTCAATCAATTTTCATGTAAATATCTTAGATAAAGATGAATTGACTAGAAAACACACTTGAATGGTTTAATGGAAAACGAGTAAGAATGGTCTGTTATTGAGAGATGTATTATGTTACACAGGTCTCTTTAGTCAAACACCATTAGTCAAACAAAGTATTACGTTACAAAGCATTGTAGAGTGAGTTGTTGAGATAGACTTTTAAGTGCGGTTCTTACAAAAATGTAAGAGTAAATATGCATGCATTTAGAAAGTCGTTGACATAGATTCTAAAGTATGTCTATGTCGTAAATACAAGAAATGTATTTGGTTGTCTTCATTAGTCCTTCCTTTATTTTCTACAGCACGCAAATATAATCAAACTTTTTTTTCTTCCATTTTTAACTGAAGATTGTTATTGTAGTTTAGTGAACTACCTCTTTCAAGTTATTTTGATTGTCATATAGCATTAATCGCTCAGTTTGATACATATCTAAGCAGGAAGTCATGGATACCGGTGTGAAATTGGCAGTTGTGGTGAAAGTAATTGGCCGTACTGGATCAAGAGGTCAAGTAAATTTTTTGGATGATCAGAATCGACTGATCATGAGGAATGTAAAAGGACCTGTCAGAGAGGGTGATGTCCTTACTTTGCTAGAATCTGAAATACGCAATGCATTCATTATAAACATGGTTCTTTTGAAATTTGGTTTGTCTTTTCCGTACGCACCAGAATTGGTAGTGTCAAAAGCAAATGTATTCATAAAAACACTGTTTCCATTGTTGCATGCTGGTAAATTCCATCTCGATTTAAACCAAACTTTTAAAACAAATCCTGAGGCATTGTTGTGGAACGTATTACAAGCATGCATTAAAACAAATACTACAGTTTCGGCAAAAAGATATCATGGTAATTCTGCATTCATTCCAAATAGCATCAAATGCCAAATTACGGCCAGATCTAAGGGATGCATTATGAAGAATGTATTAGATTCCGTGGCAATCTTCCTCAAGATTTTTTTTAACATTATTCGTTGGTTGCAGGTCACCGAATCCCAGCAAAAGCGGAATCCGCAAATTGCCAAATATTGAGAGAATTGGGACGAAAATTTTAGGGTGCACCATATAGCTCCGAATGGCAATTTTTATGCACAAATCCAGGCATTCAAGTAACAGAGTAGCATTCCCACAGATTGTTATCGAAACTGTTTCTATTTTGTAATTTTCAACAACACGAGGAGACAGGCGAGGTTCCGGTGGCATTCATGGTGAAAACATCGGAAATCAGTGAGTAAGAAACCAAAGAGTTCGTGTCAAAGCAGGTGATACGCATCGTTTACTTGGTGGACGCGATTCCGAAGTCGCCGTCCGGCAAGATTCTGAGAAACGATTTGTATTAGTTATGACCCAGGAAATATGTGAAATGCCTGCCAGTTTGTAACCCGCATCACAATTCGCGTTAACCATCAGTTATCACTGCAGGACCTCCAGGTTTTATGGCTACCAGATGACCAATGGAGTATAATCATGTATCCTCCACCTGGGGAGTGAAACACAAAGCTTGGGAACGATGTTGTGATATCCTTTAGATATGGAAGAGTCATGTTTTTAACAGAGAAGGATGAAGCAGAACGAGACTCCTCCACTCATCCTTGTCGATCTTCCCATCATGTTTTTTATCCGCCTCCTCGAATGTCTTATCAATGATACTTTCAACTACATCATCTGAAAGGTTCATGCTAGGTTCAATTGCCCCGCCACCGCCCCACCACCAGTTGGCGGGGCGATTCTCAGAATCGCCTCACCACCCGGCGATTTTCAGAATCGCCCCAAAGAGTGCTTACTGGGCATCCAATCTGTTTTACACAAGAAAAAGCTAAAATGTAAAGTCAACGTGTTTTCTGTAAGTTGCTTCTGTAAGGATGAACTGAAAACAATTATTGAGAATTTGCAGAACTTTCTTGCACCTTTAGCCATAAATATGCAATGATAATGAACAGCCCTGCACACCATTTTTGTTCATTTACGGCTACCAGATGACCACTGGAGTATAAGCATGTATCCTCCACCTGGGATTGAAACACAAAGCATAGGAACATTTTTATAAGCAGAGGTCGACTTAATTTAATTTAATTAATTATTAATAAGCAGAGGTCGGCTTAATTTAATTTAATTAATTATTCAATAGTCATTTATTTATAAATAATAAATTAATTAATTGCTTTAATAAATGATTAAATCAAACAATATTAATATTAAACTAATA
>APFE030217547.1:25048-45064 GCA_000404065.3 Pinus taeda | reverse complement strand
CTTTGGGCATTAGGTTATGTGAGCTCCTGAGTCAACATGCATTATGCAAGATTTGTCATGTATGTGCAAACTGACATTAAAGGGTGAACATGCCATATGTTATTTTACCGTTAACATCTGGACCAAACGCAGCTCAGGGTATCTCTAAAACATTTACATCATCCCTGACCTCTGGTAGTTGAAGTGACCTTTAAATTTGTTGCCTATATACATCATGTTTGGCAAGTTCTGAGAGGGGAATGGATATCTTGAGTTTTCCAATTTCTACTTCTAAGTTGAATGGTTTCTCCAATGGATTCTTAGCGTTGATAGTAGCAGATTTCTCTTTTTCAGGCATATTCTCTATTTTTTCTTTTTGAATTTCAGCGTTATGATGAATGACAGTTTGTGATATCTCTATTTTGGGAAGATTTTTTGGAGTGCCGTTCAGATTTCCTTTGGAGGGAGAGGAAGGTAGAGGCGGATCAATAGGAGGCTGCATGTCTGTTATATCCTCTATAGCTACCTGATGCAGGTTTGTGACAGCAATATCCGCTGGTTCTGTTATGACAACATTGTCTTTAATTTTGTTGGGTTGTTTGCTATCCTTTGTTCTGCTAGATGCAGGGACATCAATGGTCCTTGTTCTCAACTTATATTGTTTGTGCACTTCATACACAGCAGACGCATAACCTTGTTTGAAATCAAAAGACTCCCCTGACTTGGTCTGAACTTGTTTTACATCAGGGTAGTTTCGGTCCTCTTGCGTGAGAAAGATTTGTTGTTCATTTTTCGAATCTATCAGGTTCATGTGAGTCTCATCTATGGGCTCACTGGATGTGGATGCCTCTGCATAGTTTTCTTGGAAAGGAGGCCTAATGTCATGGTCGGGACTAGCCCTTCCAGCATTTGTGGTCTGATTTTTCCTGAAGTTCGAGTTCCTTATGGTGTTGGACTGTTGTCCTTACCATGATGATTTTCTCTCAACGCTCTCTACTCAGTCTCCTAGCCTATGCATGCCGCTGATGATAGCATCTAGTTTTTGGTCTAAGGCTGAGGGTTCTTCCTTGAAAGTGGTTCTTCTCTCGGTTCTGGCTCTATTTCTTTTGGCAATTAGGTTTGCCTCCACACTGAACAGCAACATCTTGCATCTCTGCAAGGCTTTGAGGGGCTCTTTCCCTTAACTGATATGCCATTTCAGCATCAAAACCATCAGGGAATTTGTACAAAGCAAGATCAGGTGGAGGTCTTAAATTTTGAGGTATTGCATTGTAAACGTTATTAAACCTTGCACAGTAATCCAAAACCGTTTCCTGAGGTCCTCTTTTGATTGTATCATACTCAGATAATATGTGCAAGGGGTCTTTCTTTTTCTCCCATCTGTTAATAAATGTCTAGTATAAGGCTTCTTGATTTAAAATGGAATTGGGTGTAAGTGCCCTAAACCAGGTTTTGACATCACCGGTCAAACTTTGGACAAAAATCTTCATTCTCAAACTGTCATCATCAATCTCATAACTCTCAAATTAATCCTGCATTTTCTTTGTATGTTGTAGGGCTGTGCAGGAATTTGTGCCATCAAAATAGGTAATTTTTTTCTGATAATCCTGAGGCATAGCCCTGGGATTAGCAGGCAGCTGTAAGAGCGCATATCTATTAGCCATATTAACAGGGATAAGTGGAACAACATGGATAAGGGGAATGACTGGAGTGACTAGGATAATAGGAGCAACCGGGGTAGTATTTGTAGTGAACAGAGGTGTGGAAGAAGTGCCTGGAGAAGTGGATGATGAACAAGGGGAAGAAGGGTTTGAACGGAACAAAACTTTGACAGGGGTTGTAAAACTACTAGGTTGAACTGTTTTGGGAATAGAAGCAGTCAAATCTTCTTGCTACTCTTGCTTTCTGCGGATTTTAGGGATTATGTTGGGATTTTCAAAAACAGCAGGGGGATTCGGATCTGGATTTGATCTTGTGTAGCGCGAATGCTTCTTGGGAGCCAGCTTCTAACTTGTTTTTTGGGAAATTTTCTAAGAACATAGGTCGACCGAACTTTTTTAAGGTTGGTTTCTTCCTCTGTGGAGCTTCAGACTGGTTTTGTGAGATTAGCTGAGGGATTCCCCAGTCGAGTCGCCATTATGTTATCACTCAGGTTGTCCCTAAGCTCCTGAAGGGATACGGCTGAGGTAACCACAAACCAATCTTTGGATTGGAGGTTCTAGCCCACCTGCAACCAGAGAGGGCTCTCTCTTAGTGATTTAGCTTTGTTGATGATGATTTTAGGCTAGTTATTTTTGTTCAGGGGTTTTGATTTTTTGTTTGTATGGAAGATGAATGTGAGGAAGATAATTCCAAGCAAAGAGGCAAGGGAAAGTGTGATAAGTTTCAAACCATTGGGCATGGAGTCATGGATTAAGGCTTTCTGTTGCGTTTTCGTGGTCACAAGAGGATTATGGAGCGGGATAGCTACACATGAAACAATACCAATTTGCTGAAAATATGGGATGAAAGTCAGAGATGAAAGGCAATCAAGAATCTTTCACTAACTAACAGGGAAAGAGGTGAATGAATGGTTATCTAGGAGCAGTTAAGAATTCCTAAACTAGCATTCATATGTGGAAGAAACAACGTAAACACGATCATTTAAGTATGCATGTTCATAACTATTCCTAATGAAAACATGAAGAAATTGCAGAAATTGAGCCTAAGGTGCAGCCAAGCAAATCCTAAACTATTCTTCTTTTCTGCAATTTATATGGTGGATTGATGATAACACAAACATAAAAACTAAACAGAGTTAAAGGACCACTTAATGAACCATGTAGAAGCACAGGAATTCCATAGTCACTCCTTGACCAGTTAGACATAGCAGACAGATTCAGAATCCATGCTTTCAGCAGTCTTTGATTATAGAAAGTATCACATTTACAGTGCGAGTCTCTGCTCGAGCAAAATATCAAACTAACAAAGATCAAACAACCAACCAACCCCTACTCCATTTTTCAGGGTGGTATATATAGACAAAATATCTAAAGTTGTTTATTACAACCGACCTAAACAGGTCTGCAGGAAAAGCTTTCTAAACCTAACTTATGCTGGAATTAACTGTAAGTACATCTTCTTTGGGCTGCGCCAGTTGCAGCTGGATCAAAATTGAGTTAATGTGATGTCCTCTGTGGCTTGGTGCAGTGATTCTGTAATAACTGTGCATTGAGTTCTGGTCCATTGATCTCCTGTGAGTTTAATGTGCAGTCATTTGTGCTGGTGAGCTTACAATGCTTCCTCAATTGCTTCTTGACTTTTAGGGCTTTCCTTTTAATGTTGGATTTGCCTTGAGCCCTAAGAGAATCTCCTCTGATACACTTTGCCACTACACTGATACTCTTTGACATGCTTTTTATCTTCATATCCGCTCTGATACTCTTTAACCTCTGAACCTGGTCTCTCTCTGTCTTCAGATACGTTTAAATTAGCAAAATCGGGCTTTTTCTGCCATTTTCGGTGCAAAAAGGGCCGAGGAATCAAAAGATTCCCTAAATATTCCCCAATATGGCCCATTTCCCGTAGCGAAGCACCATCGAAAACTGCCTCTGTTTTTCATTCCGGAGCTCCGAAGCTTGACTTTCGCGCTTGCGCGTTTTTCCGTTTTTTTGGCTGCTGACGTCAGCATGACATCAGCTGTACGGCGGATGACGTCAGCAGTGGGGTCCTATGGTATGGATGTGACGTCAGCATGCTAACGTTAGTAGGGTGACGTGGCAGTACAGTGGGGTGATGACGTGGTGGGACACGGTGGCAGGTGACATAGGCCAGGCGCAGGCAGGAAGGGGTGAGGTGGAGCCGACGTGGCGGGATGACGCGGTACTCCTGTCATGCGAGGGGAAAGGCGGTTTTGGGGTTCATTGGACCGCCTTTGGTACGGAGGCGGTTTCTGTCAGGGGCGGCCCGATGCAATGGGAAGGCGCCAGCTGTCCCAGTGTACTACGATAAAACCGTCGGACATCGGGTGCTAACATACCCATACAAAAGGGCGCCCGATATGCCTAATAGCCGTCAGATCTAGGGGAGGCGATCTGACAGTAGACGGCCGGAGAAGGTGCATGGGGTTTAGCAGAAGTGCGCGCACGTTATATTTTAATTTTTTGCGGCGCAGGTGGGTAGGAACTTTAGAAAATGGTGCTGGCGTGTTGGTTTATTTATTAATCAGATATTAATAAATTCCAAAGAAATCCGCGAGGGGGTTAGTTTTTTCATTTGGAGAGGGGTTTTTGTGTTTTGGAAGGAGTACAAACACTAGGGAAGGGGAATTATGCGGAGATGAGGGCTCTTACTAAGGTCCAGGTGACTTAGTAATTCCCAGGAAGATATTTATGGTTATGTTTCAACCAGGGGGAGGGGATATTTACATAGGGGAGTTATTAACATAGTTTTAATAGGGGGAAGGGAAAATAGATAGGGAGTTAAATAATAATATCAGTAGTTAATATAAAAATGACAAGAAGAGCGCTAAGTCCCAGAGATCTTAGGCTTCAAAGGGGAGATAGGACTTTGCAGAGAAAATATGTACCCTTCTTGGATAAAGCAGATCTTTTACCAAGTGAAATGATATGGAAAATGATGAACTAAGAGATATCAAGCAGATCTTGACCTCTTCAGGGGAAGTTAGTAAGTGATTTGGGGAATAAAAAGAAGGGGAAGTTAGTCATGCCTCGCTTGAAGTCCTTCAAATGGGAATTACCTGCTGACTGTGATCTGTATGAGTGTAACACTTGAAAATGTGGAATTAATCACAAATCAACATTCTGTAACCTCAAAATTACCTACCCAGCCTACTTACCTAACATTTTTTCTTCTTTTTGGTTTGGGTGCACTTGGACTTGCAAACCCAGCTTTTCAAATTTTCCTTTTCATGTATTCCTATCTACATCTACACTTATTTCTTCCAAGGGCCCAGATTAAGCAGTTGGGCTCCTTTGATTCTCTACCTATCTAAGAATCTGCTAAGATTAAGCTGTTTGGACAAATTATTCATTCTCTATATTCTAAAACATGAAATTGAAACCTAGGGAGACCAAGATTAAGCTGTTTGGACTTCCCTTCAGCCGAAAATTGTACAAAAATGAAATAACTCTTCAAAATTGGAATGCAGCAGAAGAGCTTTGAGTAGCCTTCTTTCATGGCCTCTTTCTTTGGTGACTGTTAGCAAATATGGAGCATTGTAGCATGCAAAGTATGACATATTTGGCATGTAAAAATGTCCATCATGAAATATGAGTAACCTGCTGCAACAGGAGGCTAACACTACCTAGAAGTGAAAACACTTGAAATGATCCACTGGATTGGTTGCAATCAGCTACAAAAGATTGGGGGAAAAAACACTCAGAACTCACTCTACAAGATGTAAATGTGAAATAGTAAAAATGAGTTACCTTGTCTATTTTATGGTTATTTTCATCATTTTCATCATTAATTTATTAGTGTTTTGACCTAAATATGACTCAGTTTTATCACAAAACATGTTTTTTTAATATTTTGGTGGTGTTTTGAGCAAGATGACAACTGTTTCAAAGGATTTGACGATGTCTGAATTGAAACAGGTCATTTTTACCAAGGAGCATACTTTTATCACTTTTTTCGGGCTCTATAAACCTACAAAAAAGGAACCCCCTGGAGTCCTCTTTCATCTCTATTCAGACTCCCTAAGCATGAAAATATTGTCAAGCACTTGTCTTTTCGAACTCGTTAAAGTAAATGAAAATATGTCTAGCCAATATAAGTTAAACCCTTTTCTAGACTAAGATAGACTAACTAAGAAAAAGGAATACCTTGGTAAAACATGGCTAAGAGGTTCTCCTGAATATTATTTTCTACCTTTTCTGATTCAAGAGACTATCTACGTAAATGACCCTTTGGAGTTTCCTTTTTCACCTCTTTTTCAAACTCTCTAAACATGAAAAATATGTCCAGTTAGCCCTTCACTGGACTTGTTAAAACATAAAACAATGATGGGCTCATCAAACATGATGGGATTGAACCACTCCTTCTCAGGGTTTGTTAAACATACTTAGAGGGATTCATCCGAATGATGAACTTACAGATCAAGCATATGTTATCCTCCTCAAGTTTGTTAAAAAATAAAGAGGTACTAACCAGCAATGGTTGGGGAAATTGGGAAAATGGGATATTCCATCTATTATAGCAGTGAGTCACTCTTGAACACGACACTCTTCCACTTCATCTTCATGGTTGTTGGGTTGGGAAATATTCTTGTCTTTGTGTTCATCACATCATTTCAAAACCTTCATTTTTGGTTTTGGTTCAATGCTTCCAACTTCGTTCAGTGTTGCCAATGTGTTCAAGACATGTCATTCAGTTGATATCTACTATGATACTCTTAAGCCTTCATTCCATGTCTGTTATTCCTGAACCAGTTCTAGATCAAAGTCATTTTGTCTTGAATCATGATACATGTTTCATGTCATTGATGGGGGGTATATAAAGGCACTCCTATGACAGGTCGCTTCACGTCGGCATCAACTCATTATCCAGTAAGTTGACTTAGAAACTCTTCCTTAAGTACCTTGGGGCTTGCATACATCAATGGCATGTTTCCTCACTCTCGGTGACATGATTACAACATTGGACTTTGACTGAAAGCTTAGGTGTAGTGTTTGACTTCAACTCATTCGTTCACACCACACATATTGTACACAACACCTTGAGAGAAATTAACATCATCGATGGTTTCTCTCATGCCTGTTAACAACTTAAATCATTGGTCGATAATCAGATAGTTCCTACCATGTTCAAATCCATATCCTTTATTCGCATGGTTAGACTCATACATTGGATGATCGAGTGAACAAGATAGATGACCTCATATCTAGTTTCATCCATCTAGGTTTAATTTTAGGATTAATGCGAGATTATAAATCATGATGGCTATGATCATACAAACAATCATTCAATTATGGGTCCACACTTTGTCATCAATGGATGTGTCTTCTTTATCATTATACATGTAATGTTAATGTATGTGTTGAGCATGGGTATGCCTCCCTCAGCAAAGATATCATGGTGAAAATATATTGTAACAAATGATGATCTGACTAGTTGTTCTTGATCCTAACTTCTCACAAGGTAAAATACTTCAGTCATCATCCACTATTTCTGACTTTGCACTTTAGGGGACAATCTGTTATAGGCCATTTTGTCATATATGGTCAATAGGCCTATAAAGCTGATCAATCGACATCCATTAACACCTTGTCATCATCCCTACATAAATTCCTAAGCATGAATCTCTCAAGTCCTTGAGTTTCTAACATTGACTGCTTCATTCCAATGATTTTAAGGCCCAACGAACCCTAGCCCTTTAGGGACTTACGTTCAACAATAGGTTTCTCAGTTTTTCACCTACTTTGATCAGAGTAGGCCTGCCCTTGCTGGGGGTGCACTGATTCTATAAATATGGGAAAAATAAAAAATAAAAATCCCAAAGCTTCCTCTTCCAAAAGCTTCCATGAGTTGTTACAACTATTTAACTTAGATAAGAACTTCAAATCCTATGTCCCCTACGTTGGAGTTTTCACCTCTTATCCCTTGAGCTCATCCTCCCATCAAGAGTGGATCTTAAGCCTAGATTAGTAAATGGATAATAATTCCTAAACTACCATCCTCTCCTAGATATTTACTGCCATCCATAAGTTAGAGGTTTCGTTTTGGAAACTAATCATACCCTTATATTGATGCTTTGATCATCAGAGAGTTATCCTGCCCATGCATTAGGGTGCCTTTGAGGTATACATTGTGGCAAGGAAGTATAAGTCAAATTGGGAGGATCTCTACAAGATCAACTTCCACTTTTGGTTCTACACCCTCTCCCTTTCATATTAGTACAAAGAGTATATTGTTTCCTACATGTGTTATGTTATTCTTATGTACATGTGTTTCAATGCTATGTTGTTCCATTGAATAGAATGATTGGATAATGCTACATAGATGTCGTAGATCTTTGGCTTATGTTGTTTGTTTGTGCATGTTCTAATTATAGTGATTAGAGCTACAGTTAGAGTTTACAATCCTAGAGGAAAGAACAACTTGCGATGGATCACAAGTAAGCATCTTTCCATTCTCCAATTCTTCTAAGAAAAAATTGTGGTATTTGATTTATGTTGTTCTAGACCAAGCCACTAGGTCTAGGGAAGATATTTATGTCCACAATCATAAATTTTGTATAACATTCCCTTTGAAATTTGTTTCTTTTGTATGATTTATGATGATAATGTATGCTTTTTGTGTATTTTTGTGAGATCAAAGATCACATTGACATGGGGATGAAATACTGTAATAGAAAATTCATCATTTCAAAACATTTCAGCAATAATTGGCTATGTATCAGTGCATCAGAAAATAATGTGCATCATGATAATGTATAAAATTGTGCATCAAGAAACCATCATCACATCAACACATGAGAGCACCAAATTTTATGTGGAAACCCTTATAATAGAAAACCACAAATTCTTTTGTCTTCTTCAATTTGATTACAAAGATTTGCATGCATTGACCAAATGGAGGAACCAACCCCCAAAAACAAATTTGCAAGAACCAACTTGCCGGAGGCACCAACCCCAAAAATGTGCAAGCACCCACTTGCAATAGGCTACAACTTGATCGAGGCATCAACCTAAAAAATGTGCAAGCTTTGACTTGTTGAAGGCTTCAACCTGTTTGAGGCACTAACCTCAAAAAATTTCAAGGTTTGACTTGCTGGACACTTCAACTTGATTGAGGCACCAACCTTGGTGGAGGCACCCACCTTCTTCTTCAACCTAGTGTGGATCACTTTTCATAATATTTCGAATTGGATCCACAAGCTCAAATCATAACCAAATCAACTTGCCTTCTCTTCATATGTCAAAAACCCATTCACATGCTCATATTACCAATAACCATGACCTCCCTGATCTCAACAATGGCTTGAACCTTGCCTTTATCAAATTACCAAACAATCTAACCAAATTCTTGTTTCAAAAATCACTTTGCACTTAATTTAACCCACAAAAACATTATAAACTTAACTATTCAAAAAAATGGTTCTTTTCATATTGCGTTCTACAAAATGCACAAATTTCGACAATCATTCTACAAAATTGTTACCTTTGCTTGGCTTAAATATTCAACAAATTAGCTCCTTGTTAGAAAAAAATAAAATAATAAAATAACCCACCTTCCACCAGGATTCAAATTCGACCTGACAAGGGCACCACTAAAACCACACCATTTATGCGACTAAGTTCCTTGTGTAGGATTGAGACACTATGTTTATTAGAACCTGTGTCAAGGTTCTTGCCAAGCTAAAGAAATCCACTTCTCCACATCAAGACTATGCTCTCTGCATCAAGACTACATTCTACACGTCACGACTGCATTCTCTACTATAACTCTCCTTCTCACTCCATTGGATCTTCCAAGTTGAATGAGAGGTGTTACTTTTCCCTAACCCAACTCGTAAGGTCTCGTTATGGAAATGGGATTACAAAATTGCTCAATTTTAAACATTCTCAAAACTAAAAACTAATGCCACTGTCGCATTAGGCTCATTGAGAGATTTCCAGCGATATTTTATTTATCTCAATTTTGATTACAAATCAAAATTTATGGTCATTTAAGGTTTGGCTAATAACACTTACCACAAGTACAAAGTATTACCATGTGGCACCCACGTGATCCCCACATGGAAACCCCACCTCACTAGGATGGTCCACATCATCACACTCAACCATTTACTATTCCCTTGTGACACATGCCACATCATTCCCTTGCTTGGCCCCCATTGGATGTGCCCTTAACCAGTTTTTCAATTTGATTCATTTCATAAGGTATTTTAATATTTGTATAGACCACAACGCATATCACATGTCAAACCACCAGGGCGTGACAAAGACTCCCTCTATCAGCTATTGAGAATTATTCCTATCCCTTAACCACATTACTGTGACGTCCTTTATCACATGCTCCACCGTTGTGAGGAATTCCCCATGAGTTCCATGACCCTACAACCTAGATATTACCATAATGATTTTGGGAGACTTCCCATCCCCTTACCTCTGTCAACCTCAGGTTTCTCTGCCACACACACTACAGTAAGGAGCCCCAAGCTCTAAGGTCTCGAGACACACAATTTCTCATCGAGTGTTGAGGATATTCCCATCCCCTAAATTTTTTCAATCCCGACCTTGTCTGCTTATAATGATCCTCTCTTACCTCACAAGGTCTTGAGATGATGTCATGCTGATATCATCCCAAGATGATGTCATGTTGGCGCCATAGCCACCACGTAGCGTGAGTTAACTACTCCAAGACTACAAAACACACTTACCATCTTGCAGTATGGAGTTAAATCCATTTTCAGTAGTGTGGTCTGGGAATCCCTTCTAACAAGAGGGTTAAGCATGAGTTCACACTAGGACTAGGTGGGGTGACACGACCCCTTTCGCTTAGTTTCAAGTGGTGCGATATGGCGGAATTTTCACAAATATAAACAATGTTATTATCATTTGTTGTAGCACTCGGGGACCACTTGGGAGGCAACTCTTAAGGGTGTTTCATCCTTCGCTCTCTGAGTTAAGTGCCATGCCCTTGTGTGTGGATTTTTCTTGTGACTATCCTCCCAGGTTGTGTTATTGTCGATGGTGACCATAGTGGCCCATATTTTAGGGCTCATGTTCAGAACAGGTTCCCCTAAGGATAGTTTTGGGGTTAAAAGCCCATGTTTTGGGACAAATTTGTAATAAGTTGTAAAGTCTCCGCATTTTGTGGTCATGTAGTGCCAAGGTGTCAAGAGTCATAAAGGGCTAGCCGCCCTTATTTTGTAAAGTGTAAAGTCAGTTGTAAAGATCCACCATGGTTCGTGGACCATGGGATTGTATAAAAAGGAGCTAAGTAAGTAAGCTCTAGGTAGTCTTTAGTGAATAGAAAATAATGAAGTAAGGAGTCTTGGTAGAGAAGTCTACGTGTTTCGGGTCTTATCGTAGGTAGAGGCTCTACAATTGTGTGCACAAGGCAGATAGATTTTGTATTATCTTAAAGATATCAATAAAGAGAAGTATTCCACAATTATTGTGTATTTAGTTCTTGTTAATGCATCTTCTTATATCAATGCGTTTTGGGCTTAATTTACAATGATTATGTGATGCATGAATATATGTGATTATATTGGTTAATTGAATGCAAGCTAGAATATCAGTTTACGCGATGCTAACTGTGATTGATTAGTAACATAAGTATAACACTTAAGATAACTTGGGAACCTATACAGTATGCTATCATAGCTGGACGTAAGTACCTAGATCACGGGTTAAGGCTGTGCGAAGGTCAATTGTACACCTTCATGGTGGTACTGAAGGGATAAATAAAGGGTAGATTGACAGAGCCCTAAGTCTTAGCGACCTGCGCGAAAGTAGGGGATGAGGGTAAAAACTGACATCACGACCATATCAAGGTGCATAAATTTGATTCCAGCATCCCCCCATACTAATTCGGGTGAGACTTTGGTCCACGCTGCACAAGCTGATGCCAAAAGGGCCAGTAGTGTAGGGATTTGTTTTCCTAACTAACGTTGAACCTGGGTCAAGCCCCACAAAGCCAACAAATGGTTCTGTGGCTAGGACCGGAATATACACAAGAGATGTGTGATGTCATATCACTGGAATCCAACTAAGAAAGAGGTCGAAGATTGGTTGGATAGGAAGATTCACAAATTCATGGCACAAGAGAATAGAAATCCGCGACTAACAAAGGAACAATGGCTAGACAAGTACCTTTATACAAAAATCCATGAGATATTTTTTTTTTCCTTTCCAGTTGAGTTATACGAGTGGATCATGAATCTTGCAGATAGCTAAGGAAGGTGGAGACTTGACGGTTCTATTGTCTGAACCCCATAGTTAGTACAGAGACTGGAAGACTCTGAGGATAAGGTTTCCCATGTTGTTGATCATTGGCTCAATCATTTCATAGGAGGATTTGTGACTGAATTCGCAATCAATACCTCAGTTAGTTACAATGAGGTGGAGCAGCGCTTTTTCAAAGGCCCACAAGGTAAGTACTTGAAGTCTATAAACACTTGGATTAAGATTTTATTGTGCAAAAAATAGGTTATGTGGCTACCTTGATGTTCGGAGCTACATGAAGTACAAAGAATTACATAAATGAAGAAAAAAGGGTCCCAAATATAGCCCACTTATTTCACCTCCTTTGAGTGATGAAGAGGGAGTAACGTAGGCTTCTCTGCGAAGTGCATTGTTAATAAAGTGAGGGTTCCCATGACTACCACCTCCACGTTCACCACCATCGACCCGTGTGACTTTGCCCACACCATCACCACCTCCACCATAGTTCAACATGGAAAATTCAGTGAAGTTGCCTTTGTTTAAGGGCTTGTGAAATGAGGACTCAAACCAGTTCTGGTTTGTCGTAAAATCTATATGGGAAGATCAAGGCGTCACAGATGGTCACATGAAGAAGGCAACGTTGGTTAGTGCTTTGTAGGATCGCGTTCTAACTTGGTACATAAAGTACTCTAATGATAACCCAAACGTTGGGTTGGCAAAGATCTAGACCGCGCTAAATAAAGAGTTCAGTAGGCCTAAATCCGTGGCACAGTCAATTGTGGGGTTCAAGGAAATTGTGATGAAACTAGGTGAGGCACCTTGGGAATTGGATCATAGATTGAAGTGTAAAATCTGCAAAGCTAATATGAACTTAACAGATGGACAACATCGTGAATGGTTCGTGGCTTAACTCCTGCCTCACCTAAGGGTTGCACTGTCACAACAGAAGATTACAACTCAGGCAGAGGCCTTGGAGATTTCCATAAGACTGCATGAAACTCTGATGCAAGATTTAAATCTAGGGGTTCAACAGATCCATGCACAGTTGCAAAATCTTTGCCTTGAAATGCAAAGTTTGAAGTAGGACATAACAGTTTGACCGGAGGTGCATGAAGAGATATGGTGCTTGAAATGTAAAGGTCAGGGGCATGACAAAGACCACTTCCCAGTCTTTGCAAAATATATTGCAAGAGGAGGACCGATGCCTTTGAGGCCGGAAGCCCAAGCAGGACCGTGCAGGCCTTCGTTGTGGTGCGCTATATGTCAGGTAGCATGGAAGGGACCATTGACATGTACTGGCTTCAAGGGCAGAGGTTTTAACTACTATCTTCTTGCAAACCGCTGACACTTGTCACAAGCTTTCACAAAAGAAAACACATCAGAGAATAGAGTAGACCAATAATATCCAACCCTCAAGATTTTGTGAGCTGTGGTTTTCTAGTAATGATGCCCCCCACAAATGCTAGAATGGAACTGGTGTACGACCTCCATGTATTTTTCTTTATCTAGACACCTCAAGAGGATTCCTGATGGGCCTTTTCAATAAAGCAAATTCTTACCAATGCAGAATTTTGTTGATCTAAGTTTAATGGCACGAACTTGATTTGAGCTAAGCCCTGGAGGGACTTCTAGCTTTTGCAAAAAATGAACTATGTCGTAATACCATTCACATGTAGCTAGATTTTCAGCCAAATATTGATTCTGCTTTTGCTCTTATGTTGTTCCCTCTATTTTTTCATTATCTGAATTTAGACCTGTGCAATTTATAGCTAACAAGCTACAATTTTCTTCAGCCATAAGCTTAGCCAAGCCATGGCCTTTGACAAGCTTAGTGGGCTTCACCTCTATGTCAAATTCTATGAATTTGCAATCCATTTTGCCCTTTTTCCATCAATATCTGGTTGAGTTAAGATATATTTTACTGAGGCTGAAGGTACATATGCAATTACTTTGGAATGTAGAATATAATTATGAATGCTTTCAAAGATTTAATGAGAGCATAAGCTTGTTTCTCAATATGGTCATACCTTAATTTAACATCCCTTAGAGTTTTGCTTAAAAAGGCCACAGGTGCTCTATGCCTTCATCATTTTTCTACAACAGAAACGTTGTAATTGTATCATAAGAGGCAAAAGAGAAGATGCAAAACCCCTTAGTGTAATATGGGTTGATTAGAGTGGGAGCTTCCATGATAGCTTTCTTGATGGCTTCAAAAGAGCTTCTTGAAGCAACTGTCCATTTTATTTCTGATCCTTTCTTCAATGTGGAAGTAATATTCTTTACTAGCTCTACAAAGTTTGGAATGAACCTCCTTACAAAGTTAATCTTACCCAAGAAGGATTCGATGTCCTTTTTCAACCTTGGGATGGATAATATCTGAATGGCTTGAACCCCCCTTGGATTGATCTTCACAACTTCAGCAGAAACAATATGTCCCAGAAGTTTGCCCTCTTCTAGAGAAAATTGTGACTTCTTTGGGTTCACTGAGATTCCAAACTATTTGCACTTTAGGAAGACCTTCTTTAAATATTGTAAATGATCTTTGTGGCTGCTGAAGAATATTGTTATTTCATCAAGATAAATGAGGTCAAACTTGTCCTTCTCTCCCACAAACGCTATGTCCATGGCCCTCTAAAAAGTAGCCCTAGCATTCATCAGTCTCAAAGGCATATTTGAGTACATGAAAGTGCCCCAAGGAGTAGTGAAGGCGGTCTTTTCCTGATCTTCAGGGTGTACAGCTACCTAATTGTAACCTGAAAATCCATCTAAGAAAGACATGACTCTAGCCCCTGAAAGTCTTTGCAGCAAGTGTTCCATCTTGGGCAGGGGATAGTTATCTTTTTTAGAGCACTTGTTCAAATTTCTGAAGTCGACACAAAGCCTGATTTCTCCATTTTTCTTTCTTACCACCACAAGGTTGGTTATCCACTTTGAATACCTTAGGGGGACTATGATTTTGGCATCCAACAGCTTCTTGATTTCTTTCTCAATCAAAGGCAATAAGAGAGGGCTGATAGGTCTTAATTTTTGCTTAAAAGGTACGGTGTTCTTTTCTAGTGGGATCTTATGCTGAATGATGTTTGCATCATTGGTTTTATGATCATTTTATTCCCAGGAAAAAATGTCAGTGAATTGCTTCATGAGGGTGCAAGACTTGTAAGTCTGGGTAGAGGACAAATGCGTGGACAGATTTATGTTTTTTGGATGGGTTGGGCTGCCTATATTATGTTACAAACAATAGACTCATTCTCTGTTTTGGCCACATTATAGGGCACATAATTATGATAGAAAATCCTCTTTAGAGGCACCAATCCTTTTGGTATGTGACTTATGGGCAGATGGACAATGCTTCTTTGGCCGATTTTGATTTTCAGCTTGGATTGGCTGCACTCTTCCATGGTTTCATTTTCCTTATCGATGTGCATTTCAGAAAATTCCCCAATGACTTGTAGAAACCTGTTAATTTCCTCATTGTCTTAAAAAACCCTCCAATATTTTACATTGTCAAGCAGAGATGGTCTATATTTGACCTGAACTTCATATGTCAATTTGGGAGGCAAAGGAAGAATAAACATGCTAGCAGAGACAACGAGGGAGTCAGAAAACTTGTTCTTCATTCTTGGAATATAAGAAATGATGAAATCATCAAAAGAATACTTGAGCCTCCATACCTCATTTTTGTATGCCTTCATCCTTGGATGCTTAGCTTGGAAATTTTTATTTACCTGCTGAATAATGAGGTCTGCGTCTCCAAACACTTTCAGGCCTTTGATACCCATTTCTTTAGCAGTGCTCAAGCCCAGAATCAAAGCTTCATACTCTGTGATGTTGTTTATGACCTGAAAGGTAAATTTGAAAGATAAATGAATATATTCCTATGTTGGGGACATAAGGACTACGCCTACCCCTACAGCTTCTTTAGAGCAAGCCCCATCAAGAAACATATCCCAAATTTGTGGGTTTTCTTCCTCAGCGATCTGGAAAACTGGGTTCCTGAGCTATGGGGAGGCCAACTGAGATTCTTCAATATGAAGGACACAATCTCCAAAATCAGTGTCGACAGCATATATGGGATGATTGGTGGGATTATTTTCATCGCTAATTATATAAACCAACTGTGCCTCTCCGTATAATCTCTTTCTCTCACCTCTGAAAACTGGGATAGTAGCATAAGATAGATCATTTTGTAATGATCCACCTAGTCTCTTGATCCAACCTCTAGAAAGTAACATGCCAAACTTGGGGGGTACATCCGCTACCACAATATCCATCATCATGCTTTTCATGAGCAACTGAGACAAAGTGATGGCTAGGTCTTTGATTAATCCTAGACATTTCACTTTTCTAGAGTCAAAAGAGAACAAGTCATGATAAGGCTTGATAATGTCCAGACCGAACTCATCCATGACAGCCTTGGGCATTAGATTATGGTTGTCTCCAGTATCCAGAAGGAAGTTGTGAAGGATTTTATCATGAATAGTCAGAGAGACATAGAATGATGGGAAGTTGTCTTCACAATTTTCAATCATTGGGCTGATAATAATAACCGGCTTGTCATCTTGGAGATTCACATGGTCAGTGGAGGCTTGGATGGCTTTAAGCTCAAGGGCCTCAAGGATGGATCTTTTGAAGGACTCGTTCTTCAATAGTTCAATTAGAGGCATGGGTATCTTTAGCTTCTGAATTTCTGATCGAAAATTGAAAGGAGAAAGAGACTTTTCAAGACCTCTTACCTCATGAGCTGGAGCTTGGAGGATGACGGGATCAATTGTGGGTTGTTTTTGCTTATTAGCTTGTTGTACTGCAGGGACAACAACTTTTTGAACAGGAGTTTCCTTGGCATTATTTATCTTTGACCTCAAATTATATCTTTGCTGATCTACAGTTTGTAGAATAGCTTTACCATCCCATTCTTCGCTGATCTGGTCATTGCATAATGACCTTTCATAGGCAACTGAGGTCAAAAAGGAAGCATTTCCTTTGTCTTCCAGACAATGGATCTCATCATCTTCTTCAAACTAATCTTCTTCCATGACTGCATTTTGAAAAGGAGCCTTCACCCTTTGGTCTTCATTAGCATCTTTGTTTCTTTGCAAAATCTGTAACTACTCATTAGTTCTTCTATATGGATTTGGATTTGGATTTCTAGGAGCAAAGGTATTAGGAGCTCTCCCTTTCCCCAAGTGCTGCTCAACCTCTAATTTGGAGATTATAAAGGCTAATGACTCGATCATTTTGGTCATTTTATCTATCTTAAGATCAGAGGATGATGATGTGTTATAGCTCCAAATCTCACTATTATGGTTTGTGATGTTGCACTCATGGCCTAGGGCAACCCCTCCTTCCAGACCTGGTCCAAAATCTAAAAAACAGTGTTTTATTCCCTATACGCGACATTGCCCTAAGTTAAATGCGTGTATACGCGGGTTCATTTATACCCAACCCGCGTATATGTATTAAAACACTTAAAAAAATATAAAACTCCTTATTTTCGAGCGGAGATCGCGGGTTTTACCTGCTGATCACCTGTTAGTGCCCGTGGCCTCAACTGTCCCCAACCAATTCCTAACTAAAAAACTACTTTGGAATTGGTATAAAAGACATCAAAGGGAAGGCCTAAGGGAGGAGAGAAGAAGGAGAAAGGTTACTATACTGAGATTTTCCCCCTGATTAGGTCTGAAGACCCTTGTGCCTTCTGCACTTCCCCCATTTGTACAGGAAACCCTTGTTTCCTTGTGATTTGATGTTCATCCCTTAGTTATGGCATCATGGAGTGAGTCTTTGAAGGAGATATGCTAGAGGCTTGAGGTGGGACGGATCTGGAAGGAAGGTGTGCTTGGAGCCTGCGAAAGGGTGCTCAGGTGATATTACTCCTTTTGTACATTCTATTTGTCTATAATAAAGAAACACGTCTTGGTTCCTGATATGCTTCTTCTTTATGTTTATGATGTTCATGTTTGAATTCATATGTGAATGGTTGTTTAAAGTTCATAAATAACTACCTTCCTTTATAACATGAAGATGATTTCTTTATAAGTCTTTGTCCATATACTGTTGTATTCTTTGGAATTGGTTGTTTTATAGGACAAAGGAGCGAAAGGGACTTGAAGAAGGGTTTGGACCCTTGAGGAAATACTCGAACGTAGGACCTGAGGTATGCCCCTCTTACTATAGAATTTGCTTATCATAGCATAATGGCTGTGTGAATGTTTGTTTCTCTGTTTAGACAACTTTCAGTCTGCTAAGATTTCCACCCAAAAGCCCTAGGGGAGCAATTCCCTCAACAAATAGGCTTGATACTTTTTAAGAAAACTTTTCTTCATGTCATCCCAAGAAGTGATTATACGTTCTCCTAAACCCATGAACCATTTTAATGCTCTGGCTTTCAAAGTAGCAAGACATAGGCAAAGCTTGTGTGTGTCATCTATGTATCCATAAGTTCTACAGAATATATCGAATTCAAACATAAATGAATCAGGATCTTTTGTTGACATTCCATAAAAGTTAGGCAATACAGAACGTTGAATGCTTTTCATTTTCACTTCTTCTCCTAATATTGCACTTGTGTCGAATATTGGAAAGCCAAAAGTAGCTTCCTGATCATCTTGTTCATTATCATTTAGTATTTTGTTGTCATATTTTGTTTTTCTTTCTTCTTCTCTCACAACTTCTCTTCTTGCTTCTTACTTTATTTGTCTTCTCCATTCTCTTTGTTGTCTTTCATATTCAAGCCTCTGTTCTGGGGTGAGAATAATAGATCCTTGTCCTTCTTCTGTCATAGTTTCAACTATTTCGATGACAAATTTAGATTCAAGTTGTTTCTTGTTTTCGAAAATAGGTTGATCTATGGGCTCAAAATGGGTGGATCTATTGGTTTAACAATTTTCCTTGTTTCCTTTTGTTTTTCTAAAGTAGGTGTTGCTTTTGGAATTTGTTTCCTTTTTACCTCCCAGGCTAACAAGGGTTGTGTTTCAATTAAAGTTAATATTTGTCATGTTCTTTTTTTTTCTTCTAATTCCTCTATTGTTGGCTTACCAACAACCAGCATAGTTAGCCTTGATGGTCCTACTTCTATGGATGGGGGGTTTTGTTTAATAAATCTACCTTTCTGATCTCTATTTCTAGGCATAAATAAACATACCTAAGAAAAACATAACATAATTGAATTTTTATTGTTTTTGTTTTGTCGTTTTCTTTTAGATTTTGTTTTTATCTTCTATTTGACTATGTTGATGAATGCCTCCCCAGAAATGGTGCCAAAATGTTGGGCTAATTTATTAACACAAATTATCACAAGTATTTCATTATCAATCCAAGTTTGTATAACTTGGAGGCATGTCCACAATGTATGGATATCAGATGTAGTCAAGCTTAGAAGATAAAATATGAAGAACTAAGGAAGTACATATTAAAAATATAAATCTAATCAAATAATTACTAATTCACTTCTGCAATATATGTGAGATGAAGTGGCTCTTAACTTAAGAGATCCATTTGTGTCCTTCTTCTACAATATTACTTAATGAATAGAAATAAAAAACCATTAATTGGCAGCAACTTAAGATGCATAAATAAAGAATGAAAGAGGCTACTAACTTAGGAGATCCTTGATATTCCTCATCACAAATTCATTCATCATTATGCTATTGTTGGAAAGCTGGAATTGCATAAAACTACTTGAAAACAAGAAAGATGAAATCTAGTTTTTATTCATTAATTCAATAGAAGTAGGGTTTAACTTGAACATTGTGTTGTCCCTTCATCTCAAAATGATAAATAAACTAAGATTCATTAGAAAAAATAAATCATCACACATCAATTCAAGTAAGAAAATCTGAAGCAAAACAAGTAAACAAATATGAAACGACTAGTTCATGAAAATTAAGCTAGTTTAAAAATAAAGTGTACTTAGCTTGGAGTGGGGGCCCTCCACCCTTCCCTTGCACACTTGAAGAGGTTATCAACCACTGCAACTTCAGTCAATCATCCAAACCATTGAATAGAAAAATGAAAGTAGAATAGGTTCTTCAAATTAACTTCAAATATTCAAATGTCTCCACATAAATTATACAAATTCTACATGCGTAAGCCTTCAAAGTTTTGGCTTAAATAGAAGATCATGAAACAAACTAATTTAAAG
>APFE030217547.1:0-23643 GCA_000404065.3 Pinus taeda | reverse complement strand
TTGCCAAGGCACAACTGAAGCATGAATAAGGTATAAAATGACTCATTAGACACTGACATGATAATGAAAACCCTATGAATGATGATAGGCTCATCTGAATGATGACATGGACTGACATTTGGGCAAACCCTAGACCTAATGCCTAGTTACCAAATTTTGCTTGAAGACTCACTGAAATGACAAAATTTGACCTTGACACTTCAAAATCACTTTGTAAGAGCATGTTTGATCACTGGAGGAAGGCTGTAAAGACTGGCACTAACACTTTCGACAATAGGTTCTCGTCTTTGGCCTTCGATTGAATGATTCTATGAGTGTTCAACTTCAGATCACCTGTGCACACTTCATAGATTGTACTGGAAGTACCTTGAGAACCATTCTTATTATTGGTGGTTTCTCTGGGACTTGTTAACGGTTCACATCAATGACTGATAATCAAGTGGTTTCTGCCATGTTAGACTTCGAAACATTCACTCACATGGTTAGATTTGTACTATTGATCGAGAGATGGATATCAAGACCCTGGACCTAGTTTCATCAATCCAAGTTGCGAGGCAATTTTATACTCATGATTATGTAGACAGATGGTTGCATCCATACTGTGTCTGCCATCTATATGATTTTATTTTTTCCATGCTTTTTCATTGAGTTCTCTTTACTCTGAGTATGGAAATGCCTACCTCAAAGATGATTTTTGATATATATTTGCATTGTAATCCTTGAATGTTCCCTGCAGGTTTCCGACCATTGCCTCTAATCTGATCCATGGAATGATAAAGCACTTCAATATTTTAAACTTGTTTTACAAACTTCACACTTTAGGCGAAATCTGTTAGATGTCAATTTGTTGCCATGACCCTTAATCAATTTATGGGTCTTTTTACCATCCATGAACATGTTTGAACCAGCTCCCTCAGAAGTCAAACAACCCAAATTTTTTTGAAGTAGATGAGAAATTCGAGGAAAATAGTTGTCACGTGTTGTTAAGTTCCACATGCACTGATTTTTCTCAAGTTTCCCACACATTCACTAGAATTGACTTTGAGCATAGCGCAAAGTTGTGCTCTATCTGCCACTATAATCCCACACAGGTGAATTCAAGAAAGTAAAAATAAAAAGTACATTCTAGAAACATAGTTGGTCGAATATTTCACAATTGAAAGCTTACAGGTGATGACTATTCGAACTATAACCCTCAAATGATGCATATGCATCCCTTTTCTCTTGGTAACCTAATCCCTTAATGAAGGAATCTCATCCTCCTCTTTTGGATCTGAAACTTCCTCCTCTTGGACTATAAAATGGTTAGAGGGTAGAGCGATTGGAGAGGTCAGAACTCAAAGAGGACAAACTTATGTTGTGGATTTGAGATTGGAAAACTTGTCATCTAAGGAGGAGATTGAAGGTATTTGGGAGGGACCTCATGACATCAAGGTGAAGGTTGTAAGGCTCCTCTTAATCTTTCATTAATGCAAATGACAAATTTCTCCCATTGATTTGTCTTATTGGAATTAGAATATTTTGCAATTGTTTATAATGTTTCTTAAGGCAAATTCAATTCCTAATTTCCTTTATCATTAAGTTAATTTGTTTGGATTATTATATGACTTGTTCTTTTAGTCCTTTTATGGTCAATGTTTGCAGGTCTTATCAAGCATTGAAGAGCTACATCGAATCACAACAAGGTATCTTCATCGAGAATTTCATGGAATAGGTAAGAGGCTCATCCATTAGCTTTCAATCTTATAATTCAAACAAGTTCAACTTAGGGAAAGAGCTAGTTCAATTGTCTTGCTTGTTTCTACTTTCCTTCAAGGATCTATGGAGATCGCTCTTGTCTGCAAGAGGGATTTGTTCGATGTAACATCAATGTTGATGAATCTAATATATCTTCATATCTTCATGGGCCTTGTTAACTTCTATTGAATATTGTTGTTTGGATTATCTTATATCACTTGGCCCTTAAGTCAAGTAACCAACAGAAAGGTAAAAGAAATTTTTTCTTGATCCAAGTGACAAAAAAAGGCATTCAATGAAATGAAACACAAACATTGCTATGTACCATTCCTCATCTTGCAATACCTGCAAAAACCATTTAAGATCGAGATAGATGCCTTTGAATATGATATTGGTGTATTCATCATTTAGCAAGGACAATTGATGGCATATCACAATGAAAAAATCTCTAATAATATCAAAATATACCCCATCTATGATAAGGAGTTGTATTCCATCATGCAAACCTACTCGCAATGGAAATGTTAAATTATTAGTAAGGAGATGATCATGCACATAGATCATAGGTATATTTAATTTATGTAGAAATAAGGGAAGTTACATAAAAACCAACATAATAAATTATCCACATACCTACAAAAATTCCATTTGAACATCAAATACAAGAATGGTAGCACCAATCATGTCACATACTGCTTCATTTTTCCCCTAGTTGTGGAACTAACCATAGCTATCAACTCTTTTGGGAATGAAACCTTTGGATGGCCATATCTATACAAGAATGACTTAGAATTTTCTTCCACATACCATATGTTTATGGTAGGAAAGGAAGTTCCATACTTCCACCTCCAAGACGCACTATTATGCTACCCAAGACACCATTTTGTTCTTGTAAGTGAGTGTGCTAAGCTGATCTAGAAGGAACATTATGGTTGGGTAGAAAGGCACTTTGATGTGGATAAAATAGTGGAAATACTGCAAAATTATTTGTATTGGCCAAAACTTCCATAGGATGTTGGCAAGTATATAAGGTATTGCACCACTTGTGCCATCACCAAACCAACCATTAAGAAGAAATGCTTGTACATCCCTATGCCTACACTTAACTAGCCTTGGGAATCCATCTTGACGGACTAAATGTATGGCATTACTTCTACCAAGTATGGTAATGAATGTGTATTTTTAGTTGTTAATAAATTTTCTAAGATGGTCGTTCTCACTGCCTATAAGAAAAATATCACACCATTTCCAAGATCCTCTTCAAATGGGTGTGGGTACCTTTGGGATCCTATAACCATCAATTAGATATGGATAGTGGGTTCCTAAGTGTTTTTTTGTCCAACCTTTGGCCATTTTTGGACACCAAGCTCACCAATTCAACTGCCTTCCACCCCTAGACTAATGGCCAAACAGAGGTCATCAACAAGATGATTGTACAAATTTTGCACATGTACAACTCCTAGAATCCACTAACATGGGATGAGAGTCTTTACTATATTCAACACATCTACAATAGAGCTCTCCATAGCTTAGCTGGCCACAACCCCTTTTAGGTGGGCTTGGGATTTCAACCATTAGGTCCCATTGATGTCACACTATGCCTCGAAACTACATAGGAAGAATCCACACATGTTCAATGTGAAGCTGAAAAAGATACCACGTTTATTGAATGAATTCAACATATACACTAGTATGTCCATGATATCTTGCAAAAGGCCAATACTAAGTACAAACAATGTCATGATCAACACCGAGTGCCACACAAGTTTCAAGTGGGAGACAAGGTTTGGTTTCATTTACAGAAGGAACTTCTTTTAGGGGTCCATCAAAATATTCAACTACTCCTCAATGGACCTTAAACCATCACCACGGATATGGATAACAATGCTTTTAAGCTAATCATACCCCCGTTCCTTGGTCTGCATCCAGTGTTCAATGTGGATTTCCTTTGGCCATACTTTCCACTGTTGTTGGAAACATTGGAATTGTTCAGCATATAACACAAATATAAATCAATACATATTGTACTAAATATGCCACACATTATTAGGTCATGGACACACAAATTAAGAACACTCACCAATGGAGGATCCAACGGTATCAGGTTGTCAAAGCAAGCTAGCTCTTGCACCAAGGGAAGTGGCTCACCAAGGGAAAAATTCAACATAAGTTTCCCTATATAATGGAGGAACTCAATTAAATGGATAATAATTCTTACTAATGGGGGAGGATGGATCCAGGTGGATATCGATGACCACCCACCTATTCTATTGGCTAATAATTGTTTTTTCTATTTTGTAGTTTTTTTAGTTTTTCGTTCCTAAAATTCCAAATACATTTTGAATACCTAAACAATTTTTTTTAGGGAAATGAATTATTGAAAAAATTTCTTCTTGAATATACCTTTCCAATGGGCTATCGTGCACACGGAACAGAGATCATATGCCAAAGTTACAACTCCAAGAAGTTGACTTTCCAACTTACCACATTGGGGCCCAAAAGCCTTTGGTGCTTCATCTCCTAAGGTTAGGTTTTTGGATATTTATGTTTTACCATTGCTTCTGTATGATGAAAAGGCCTTTGAGCCTCATTTTAACATATTTTAGTGAAGGAGTGTAGTCATCACATCTCTTCTTAGTGATAAGCTACCACCATTCAAGCTAGTTTGTTTTCATTCTGCGTGTACCCAGTTTCAACATTTTCAATTCTTTAATAGAAGTAAAGTTTCATTCCATCTCTATTTTTTGGTTATAAATATATATATTATTTCATTCACTTCATAATTTTGAATCACAGATATGTTAAATAAGTACCAACTACTGGAAAATCTCAAGAAGTGTTAGTTTACACAATAGTCTTTGGTGTATATGGGCTATGTGATTGGTGCAGGATATATTAAAATATATGTTGCCAATATTGTGGCCATCATGAAGTGGTTGGTTCTTAATAATATTTATGAGGTTAGCAGTTTCATTGGCGAATCAAAGTATCTAAGGAATTTCATAGCCTCCTTAACAATGAGTGGCAATGTTTTCCAATGGGAAAAGGGTTAACAGAGGCTCGATCAGGAGTTAAAAAACAAGATTAGTCAAACTCTAGTTCCTACATTACTAAATTTATAAAATCCCTTCTAAATGAATATATATATATATATTATATATATATATATATATATAGATAGATAGATAGACAGATAGATAGATAGATATAGATATATATATAGATATATATGATTGGGTATTCTATCATAGTAGTCTTGATGCAGGGAGGAAGGCTAGTAGTGTACCACTTTGGAGTATTTCAAGGATCCATTTTTAACTACCCTACCCATGACAAAGAGCTCTATGTCCTAGTGAAAACTATGAATAAGTGGAAACATTATTTGATGGGAAAGGATATGTTAATCCACACAATTCACTCACCACTACAATATCTATAGGCCCAAAGTAAGCTACAACAAACTAGGCATTACAAGTGGATGGGTTTTTACAATATTTTCATTTAGTGATTAAGTACAAGAAGGGTAGCATAAACATGTTGGATGACATGTTTTCAAGGCCAACCACATCAAATATCACAACCTTGGTACCTCTGATTCACATGCATCCATTCAACTATAATGCATACCTAGAGGCATATTCACATAATGACGACTTCAAGGAGATGTTTTAGCAGTTGAAAAGCCAAAGCTATTTGCATGATGGTGACAACATAGTTGACTACCATCTCCAAGATGAGTTACTCTACGAGCTAGCTAAGTTATGTGTTCCTAAAGTTGAGAAACTACAACTGATTAGAGAGGCTCACACTTCAATGTTGCAGGGCACTTTGGTGTACGGATGATAATGGCCAACTTGTAGAGGTATGTGTATTGGCCCAAGTTGCAAGAACAAGTAGCTAGGTTCATAAGAGGATGCATGCTTTGTGTTATCGCATTTTATTTTGAGTTTGAATTTTTTTATTTTTTTTCTTTTGTAAACACTAACAATTTCAATGTCAACGAAACAATTTGTAATAAATTGGAGAATGTTGATAATGGGATTATCAATGCTTATTATCTTTAGAAAAATTATTAACAGGAATACGCTCACAACGGGAGTGCCAACATTATCAGGTATTGGCTAATAGCGGGAATATCAACACCAAAAGTAAAATTTGAATTTCATTTTTTTTAAATGCGTTGACAAATTCCACATGAGAAATATGGCAGTTATTTCTTTATCATGCCACAAATTACCTAGAGGTGAAAGGTACATATTGGAAATTAAATTTCCACCACCGAAAAACTATGGCATGAGTTTGTAATTATCAAAGCATCAGAATAATCATTTCACCTATCAATTAGTAATTTTGTTTAAAAAATCTCATTGTTTTTACTAGATGTTATTTTCACCTTTGTCATTTGGAAAGTTTTGCTAGTTTAAGCACTGGAGGGTTATTCGTTTCAATTTTATCGATAGAGATACATCGTTTTGATCCTGGTCTTTGGTTTGTATTAAAAAAATTGTAGGGAAAATGGGGAGGATTGGCAAAATTTACAGAAATGAGCCCAAAGGTCTCGACCTTCTAGAGATTTATCCAGATATTCAACAACAATTTCAGCAGGCTCGGTGGCATGAATTTTTCCCCCAATGCATCGAATACAATGATGTCATAGCTCGAGAATTCACCCAAAGGGTTGACATACAATGTGTGGAGGTAGGAGGACTTTTGTTCCTGGTCACAAAGGAATTGATGACAGCAGTTACAACTTAGCCTATGGATGGGGAAAAGGTCTTTAGGAGCCATGTTCTAGCTGGGTTTGATGTCCCATTTTTCTTGAAGGCTGAATTCAAGAACATAAATTGGAAGGAAGGGGTGCAGAGGTCATGGCTAGAGGATAAATGACATGGGCTACTACTCATTACCTAGTCATACTTTACGTGTGAAGGGCATTTTAACCAAGTAAATATTTACAATTTTCATTTCCTAGCCCACCTAGGAGGGAAAGTAAGAATCAGTTGGAAACACTTGGTGGAACTTGGAGCCATTTCCTATTTTGGGGAGGGTTTCAACCACAACCCCCCTAAGGCTAAAAAAAGGAAGTAGAAGGGTACTAAGCAAGGTAATAAAACTCAAGCATAAACCTATACTCAGGGCACCTCTACTGAAACCCAAAACCAAAAGGAGAGAGATATTCCCTCATCCTCTGATCCCACAACCCTAAGGTTTATCCTAGAAGAAGTGATAGACTGAAGAAGACCTAGCCTACTACTGAAAACCCTCCCACTAAAAATCTACCTCATTATGTGAATCCCCCTCATACTGAAAAGCCATGCATTAAGAATCCCCTTACAGAACTCATCCACCAAAATAGAACAAGGGAAAAGAAGTTGAAACTGAACCTCAGGATGAAGAAGAACCCTCTCTGTTTCAAATGTTCAAGGGAGGTAAGAGACCTCACACCGATGTTGAAGATGAAATATAAAAAAAAATATCGACCTCACCAAGGAAGTGATAGATGTGGACAATGTCCCATTAAAATACCTAATAACAAACAAAGGGAAAACTATAGGTTCTACAAGGTCAAAGGCCAAGGAAACTAAAAATAAAATCCCTATCGATAGTAGATGGAGTAAGAGGAAGAAAATAGACAAGGTGGATGTTCTTTTGGAGGTGCCAACACCCTCGACTAAGAAGATGATGAATATTTTGGGTTTTTCATCAAGTCGCTGGTAAAGTGAGTTTTTGGTGATCTATCACTGATCACACACTTGTTAGCATTTAGATACAGAGAAGCACAAAGCAGAGCTTCATTTTCCCTTGTCAACGAATTTTGCACAGAAGGAGTTGGCATTTCCCTTGTCAATGTATTTTGCACAGAAAGCACTAACATTTCCATTGTGAGTGCATTCTAAATAGAAATAGTTTGGAAATGGTGTTGAGAGTTGGCTTATCAAAAAAACCATTTGTTAAGGAAGCTAAAGGACTGGCGATGGTGGTATCAGTGTATTGCAGCAGGGATGACTAAGAAGACAACAATGAAACAAAAACCCATTTTTGGAGGATGACAAGGATGATCTACAAGGAGGATAACACAATCATGATACAATTTCTCAGCCCCATTTTCAGCATAATTTTCAGCGAGTTATTATGACTTTTTTATATGTTTAAAAGATATTTTCAGATGCATGTACCTAGGATATTTTTTCTATTTCTGGATTATTGTAATTATTTTTTGAACTACAAACATGTTTTAGTTATTGTAATGCTTATATAAGAAAAGAATGTAGAAGGAAAAAGTGTTGAATTTTATTTTAGATATATCATCCCTTGTGTTTTTTGAGTAGATCTTAATGAAAACAGTCTTCATGAGTAGTTTACAGAATTTCTCGTGTTATGATTCCATTTTTTTTCTTCGTTTTATATTTCTTCATGTATAAAATACTAAGTTTTAGAAATTGTGATTGATATGTTTATGCTCTTTTTTCTTTATTCTCAAGAATTTAATAAATGTTTTTCACTTAACCATTGCACTAATTTGCTTCATTTTCTTTCCAAAAGTGACAAAGGAATTATCACTACCCATTTTTTGTATTTTCTCATCGAAACTTTGTTTGTATGATCCTGATTGGGTTAGAATCCTTGCCCAATGGTAGTATTTTTCACATGGCCCAATGGTTGGATTGTCCTTTTTTTTGTTTCTTTTGATTGTTTTAAATTGATTAACATGCCAGTAAACAATCTCCTTCCATATGGACAAATCTATGGAAAATATAGCACTCCACATGGCCAGGAGGATCAACTCTTCTTCTGCTCATCACAGATCTAAACCTTGCATGAAACATGTCTCTTCTCCATTGGTTAGATATAAAATCACATGTCGTATGTCAAAATAGGTGGCATGAGTAACAATAACCATAAAAATCAAGATTATACTTGAAGGCCAACCTATTGTTGGAATCTTTGCTGATGTGATCTATATGTTATGCTCCATCAATTCACTGCAATATGCTCATATTTGTGACAATTGTAACATTCTACATTATGAACAAAAGGAACAAAACGACTTTGGTTCCTTTGAAACTTTATAAATCTTCCATGATCATCTCTAGGAGCAAAAGTTGTTCTAAATGTATGTGCTCCTTGAGATTTTATTCTTTGCTATTGTTTTTTCTGCATGATTTTCTCCTGGTTCTACTTTCTTTTTTGCAACTGGTTCTTTTGTTTTCTATTCATCTATTGGATCTGCTTCTTGGTTCCTTGGTTTGTACTCATGCTACTAAAATTGTTTGCTACAGGTAACTTGTGTTCTTCTTTGATGTTCTTACCTGCATGTAAACTAGACTCACCCTTTTGAAATCCAAGACCAGATTTATCCAATGGTGACCTTTGGATCTCAAGCAAATTATCCAAGGCTATTATGCTCTTATCCATCTTTCGTAGCTTTCTTAAGGAAACCACTTCAACTTCTAATTTCTCAACCTCTTCATCCTTCACTTTATATTGTTTCCTCATACCTTTCTCTACCTTTTCTAATTCAACCAACTTAATCTTTAAGTTGACAACCTCTTCCTTGAGTTTGGCCTCCTTATCATCACAAATCTGCAATAATTTTTCTTGATCCTTGCATGCAACTATTAGTCTTCAAATCTCATCTCTAAGATCCTTAATAACATTCTCGTCTTCATTATGTGCTTCAACATGACCTGAATCTGAATCATCAAGATTATAACTCAAAAGAAAATCATTAATGTTTATACCTTTGGATTAATGAATTTCTTATCTCTTCTCATCATCTGTTGAATCAAGTGTGAGTGCCTGTTAGTCATGTCAGTCACCAATGATCAAATATGCTATTTCAAAGTTTTTTGCAAGGGATTTAGGTCAAATTTTTATGGTTTCAAATGAGTTTTCAAATAAAAATTTGATCATTGGTTGATGTGTCTAGGTCAGTGCTACTCCCTTCAATATTCATGGTTATGATGATTCATCATGGTCATATCATCATTCAGGTGTTACAGGTCATGAATTAGTTAAAATGTCATCATATGGGTCTTAGTCTAGGTCTTCACATGTTTTGTCATCACCATGTCAGTTTTCAGTAAACAGAGCTATATTTATTGTCTTGAGTGCTCATAGAAAGGAAGTTAGCATATTAGGGAGAAAATGTAATAAATTTAAAGGTAATACTTCATTTCATAAAGATATTTCTCCAATCAATGAGGTATGATGCCATGTCATGAAATATGCCAAAAAACATGTTTTTGAGTTTTAAAGGATCTTTCAAGCATTTATTTCACCCATATCATTTGTATAGAGATCCAATTGGTCATTGAAAGCTTTCCAAGCAACCTCAACATCGATTTCTACTCTCAAAGGGTGTTTTGCATCCTCTCGCTACATTTTCCTGCCTCACGCTACATTTTGTGTCTTCCACGTTGTGTTTTCAGCCTCATGCTGCATTTTCTCTAGCTCGCTACATTTTCAGTGTGTGAAGTAAAGGAACAACTCCAAACATTCTCTCTTGTAGGTGAAGCTCTCCTAAGCTCAGTTACAAGTAAGTTTAAGAAAAACAACCACCTCCAATTATCAGTTTTTTCAGCCTTTTAGTGGGGAACCCTCTCCTAGGATTTCACGCTGCATTTTCTTGGTTTGGAACTATTGTTTACTTTGTGCACAGCAAAACCTAGTTCCCCACACTCAAACACACTTCCCATTTCTTTCCTTAGCCCTCCTCCCTAATTCCCCTAATTCCTAGAGCTAACCCGAGTTTGTACGTTACATTTTTGGCAGAAATTAGGATTAGGAATGTGTTTTAATTCCTACCACTCATCCCTTCACTCCCTATATTATTTTTCACTTCACTAATCTTCCCAATACACCTCACTACCTCCTAAATGTTTCCTACTAAGATATATCCTTCCTAACCCCTATATCCCCTCACCTCAAGACACTGACGCTAATCCCATGCTTTCCCAAGTAAAACTTTGTTTTTCCCCTTTCATCCATCTAGGGTTTTGCTGTGAAAATTCAAATCATGGAAAGTGAGAAGAAGGCATATAATAAAGGAGGCCAGGTGTCTAGATTTGAGCCAGCTCACACCCATGAGATCAATGCTTCACCATTCATCAAAAGGTCATGTGAAGAAATGGGTTGCCTAGGCTTTTGTGAGCAAATTCAACAAATGGGATACCATGCCAAGTTGACAAGCCTCTTTGCCACCAAATTAAAAAGAGGAAAAGCCATGATATCAAGGATATACTTCATCATATCAGCAGATGTAATTGGCATGATTTTTAAGGTTTAAAGGTCATTTTCCACACATAGGGACAATCTTACTTCAAAATCAGTTTATGAGGAAAGGAAGATGAATTTGACAAAAGTGAAAGAGGTTTTTGTCGATAATAGACCAAGGAACAAACACCTCCTTCTGTTTTTACACAGGTATCATAGATGTGGATATATGAAACTTTCTTGGAGACATATTTCATAAAATCAAAAATTTCCAGGTTAATTTCCTATTTTAGTCATGATTTTGTGGCACGGATTCCGAGCAAATGAAAATGAATTTCCAAAACTTGAGAGAGGTTTGTCTTGAAAACATACTTATCTAAAAGGATTCTCCCAAATTTTCAAAAATTTTCATGGCTAGATAGATATTTCTACATCTTTGAGGCCTATTTTTACAGAAAACCGATAAATTTTAGATTTTTTTGTCCAAAAAGGTAGTGTTCCCCACACTACATTTTTGTTGGGGGGCTCCATTTGACAAAAGGTTTACATTTATGGATTCCTTTTGACCTCCACGTCAAAATTATCCAACCAGAGGTCCACTTCAGCACATTCTAACAACTCAAAAATTCAAAAAAGTAGTGAAAAAACACCTTTCTGCCCTGCTTTTCACTAGCACGCTACGTTTTTGGAGTAGTTGTGGGAGAATTGAATTTTGGAGATCTTGGAGCTTTCATTTTTAGTTCTTGAGGTTCTATGATGTAGTAGACATGCATAGATTTCTCCATCATTTTGCAAATCCTAATTTGGAGCACAAGAACCCCTCCAAAAGCCTTTTGCAAGCAACATGCTATGTTTTCTACAAACACACTACGTTCTCAAGAAATTCGCTACATTTTTGCTTGGAAGTGATTTTTTTTACTTTTCTCAGTCAAATTTGAGGTTTCGTGATGTAATTTATCATTTATGGTGTTTTAATGATGTTATGGGGTGTAATTATGTTTGCTAAAGGAAAAACTGAGTAGATTCATGCTTGTAAAGGTTTATATGGTCAAATGACTCTGTTTGAGGCCAATTTGAGATTTGTTTTAACCTCCCTAGTCATTAGGTTTGGTTAGAGATATTTGTGTAAACTGATTCTAAACTGAGGAATTCGACCCCTGAGAGAGGGGGATGTAGTTTTTGGTCTATATGTAACCCACTCTAAGCCATGGAGGGTTGGATGTTTGAGAATCTAGTGGAGTTATAGTAATTGATCATTTTGCAGTAATACAGGCTAGTTGCAGCTATTATTCAGGAATTCATGTGGTATGATCTTGTGGGAGTGTTTTTCTTTTGTAATTCACTTTTATGAATGAATAATTCATCTTCTTTCCATCTCTTTCCATTCAGTGATCTTCCTATGAGTTAATAAATATAATTATTAAGTTTAAGCTTTGTTTTGGTAGGAATTTCATGTTTTTGTTATTCATCTTCTGATAAATTAATTCATGCTTTCCATGCTCATTTTGATCCTTTTCTTTTCTATCCTACACTACACCAGCAAAACCTCGAAGTTCCATTGAGACATACCTACCTTGCTCCTCCATATTTCTCCAACTGAGTTCTATGAAACGCTGGCTCTAGTTCCTTGACTCATTCTTCATCCAACAAACCCTAAATTTCAAAACCCTAGAATAGAACATACCTAGCCTAATATATGTTTCCCACTCCAGTCATATTTGGCTGTGAGCTTTATAGAGAGAGCCCTTTCTAATTTGGCAGGACTAGCTGCTAAACCCTAAGTGGTCTGAGCTTAGCTTCATCGATCTCCTTTATTAGCCTTGGGATATTCTGGAAGATAACATTTTGCCATCGTTGTCAGGGAAATGAGAGATCATATCTTCCATGGAAAAGAACAACAAGTATTAGATGTGATTGTTTATGGTGGACAGCAGTTAGACACAGGAAGGCTAAAATCATTCACCTGGCAACTCCAAATTAGTTTCAAATTTAATTCAAAGACTCCATTGGAGGATGAACCTTACCAAAAAAAGAATGAAAGGAAAATATGGGAAGATTGGGTATTCAAGTTGGAATTTCATCCAAGACATCAAGTTCTTTGTCATAAATTATTTCTTCTCTTTTCCTTAGAATGTCAAGAAGGTTTTACAAAGTATACTGTATTTGAGAAAAGATCCCATACATACATTTGATTCCTTTCCTTTGAATATTGTGAATGCAAATTCTCCATACGCCTTTGATCTTAGTCACGATCATTCTTCTGAATATTATGATAACCATCTTTAGTTTGATTAGCCTCAAGAGATCAAGACTAATACTATAGCTTTTGTACATACTCCTATACCTTGTAAAATTCTAGATAGATACAAACCACTCATCTTACATCGTATACTCCATGATTTCCATTAAAATATTACAAATATCTTCCAAGGTTTGATGGATAATATGGTAACATCACTACTAAAAAAAACATTTAGAGTTCTGAAAATTTTCTCGACCTTTTTGAGGTTGAAGAAGATGATGTCAGTGTCAAGATTTTTTCTTTATCTTTGCAAGGCGAAGCTAAGAAATGGTTCAAGAACTTACTAACTACAAGAATTTTCAATTTCCATCAGTTTGCCAAGTATTTCTTAATAAATGGGTGATCAAGAGGAATCCTCTTCTGATTTTAGAAGAAAAAAATCATTTAGAAAGACAGGCAGGAGAAATGGTGCAACATTTTTCATCTAGGTTCAATCAAGTATACCATTCAATGCCTGCCGATATAAAACTGCCTCCCGGTTTATCTCTCTTACACTACCCGGATACCTATGATTAGGAAATGGTGTTTCAATTAAGAGAAAGTAACACTACAACACTTGAATAAATGCAAGATAGTGCAATAGCTGTGGAAGCTAATGTGTTGGTCAAAAGGTCAAAGTTGAAGGAAGAAGCAAGGGAGAACATAAAGAAGGAGTACGTGACATCTTTAGAAGTGAAGCTCAACATTTTGGTAAGTACAATGGAGGAAATGATGTGAAATATTACCATGAGAGATGAACTTGTTGTTTAAAGACACCACGTCCTACTTATTGCAGAAGAAGAGGAGGTTGTTGGCCCTAACCATTTTCCTGCTAATCCTAGTTACCATAGATCAGAAAATGATTATTTTTTGTACTCATTTATGGACAGTCATGAAAATGGCTTTGTAGATCAACCCGTGGAGAAGAAATATGTTGATCTAATGTGTATATTTGATGACATTGTTTATATGGATGATTTACCCAAGTATGATCAATATGATGATGATTATGTTGTTGAAATAGAGGTTGACTCTTCAAGGCATTCAAGGGGGGATTTTTTTGGGAGGAGAAAGTTCAATTACAGCATCACAAATATAGCACTCAGCCTGTGCATATCAATCATGACAGCAATGAAGAAAATGCAGAAAATTTCAAAGCAGGTGAAGGGTGTTTACCTTATGGTTCACTTCATTTCAATTTCTGAGAGAAAATTGTCCCAAGATTAGAAATCAACATTCTTTCAGTTTTGATATTAAGCATTAAAAATACAATGAACTTCTTGATCGGGACTCCTTACCCTTGTGTTTCTCCTCATTTGAAAAAATAAGGGAAAGCTATAAGCAAGTGGATAAGCGAGTAGTCAACGGTATAAATGGGTAGCCTTCTCATGAATTGGTTGAAGATGTCACTTGTGATATGGAAATTTCTTTTGCTCCAGAATCGTAGCCACTGAGCTATATTGAGTTTCAAAACACAGATGAAAGATTAGAAACAGAAACATATGATGAATTAATGAAAGATAATTTTGTACCATTAAGTTTTGATTCATTTCAGTTTTTGAAGAATTTTTTTGATAATATATCTGAAGCAAAGAATGACAAGCCCATAGAAAATCATGTAGTCTTATTGGAACAAATGTATAATAAGTTGCAACAGTCTTCTTAGGTTCTCCATGATCTAATAGCTGATGTTTGGGATGATAGATGTAGTCAAAGTCTTTCTCCATTATCTAGCTATGAGCTTAAAAACCAAAATGATAAAAATTTGATCAGGCATCCCACTTCATTGTCTTGTTCAACAGGAGTCTCACTACAAAACTCATCCCAAAATTTACAGTCATATCAGGAAAATTACAAGTCAGAACTGCATGAGAGTAAGGATGAAACGAAAGTTTATGTTCATGGTATAAAGGCCACCTAGAGCAAAATTACAATCTGTTGGATGAGCTAAATCTCAATGTACATTTATTTAAAGACCCTTTTGCCAATTTGTTGCAGCCATATGAAAGAAGGAATTTTCATGTATTTATGGATCATGAGCACGTCTTCAGTGAACACTTAGAGTTGCATATCTTTTGTTTTTCCTACCTACTCAAGGAAAGTGTGATCATGATTCAAATAAGTATCCATTTGCTAGATTGGTTACAATGGAGGGACCACATCACATGATTATATATATATGTGTGTGTGTGTATATATATATATATACACACACCCTTTTTTCCAATTTGTTGCAGCCATATGAGAAAAGGACTTTTCTTGTATTTATGGATCATGAGCACATCTTCAGTGAACACTTGGAGTTGCCTATATTTTGTTTTTTCTACCTGCTCAAGGAAAGTGTGATCATGATTCAAATAAGTCACCGTTTGCTAGATTGGTTACACTGGAGGGACCACATCTTGATTTGAAGCCCAAGGTGAAGGCCCTAAGATCTCGATGGTCTGCTACCATATGTAAGTCAAGTTAGTTTTTTAGTTCAGTCAATTCAGTTTGTTTGTCAGTTTTTCAGTATTGAGTTTGGTATCTTTATTTTTCACTCCATCCCCAATGGATAAGGCTACTTGGTCTATGGTGTTCTTGGCACCTCACAAGGAGCTTCCATCCCCATTAGAGCCAATGTTAGTGCATGCCAGTCATGTCAGTCATCAATGATCAAATATGTTGTTTCAAAATTGTTTTCTAGGGATTTGGGTCAAATTTTTAATGGTTTCAAATGAGTTTTAAAATTAAAATTTGATCATTGGTTGGTGTGTCTAGGTTAGTGCTACTCCCTTCAATATTCATGGTTATCATCATTCATCATGGTCATGTCATCATTTAGGTGTTAAAGGTCACGAATCAGTTAAAATGTCATCATATGGGTCTTAGTCTAAGTCTTCACCTATTTTGTCATCACCATGTCAATTTTAAGTAAAAAGAATTTTGTTTATTGTCTTGAGTCCTCATATAAAGGGAGTTAGCATCTTAGGGAGAAAATGTAATAAAGGTAAAAGTAATACTACAGTTCAGAATGATATTGCTCCAATCAATGAGGTATGATGCCATGTCATGACATATTTCAAAAAAGGTGTTTTTGAGTTTTAAAGGATCTTCAAAGCATTTCTTTCACTCATCTCATTTGTATAGAGCTCCAATTGGTCATTGAAAACCTTCCAAGCAACCTCAGCATCAATTTCTACTCTCAAAGAATGTTTTACATCCTCTTGGTAGGTTTTCCTACCTCACATTGCATTCTGTTTCTTCCATGCTACGTTTTCAGCCTCACACTATGTTTTCTCCAACTCACTACGTTTTCAATGTGTGAAGTAAATGAACAGCTCCAAACGTTCTCTCCAGTAGGTGAATCTCTCCTCAACTCAGTTACAAGTAAGTTTAAGAAAAACACCACCTCGAATCATCAGTTTCTTCGCCCTTTTAGTGGGGAACACTCTCCTAAGGTTTCACACTATGTTTTCTTGGTTTGGCACTATTTTTTACTTTGTGCTCAAAAAAACCTAGTTCCCTACACATTTTACTCTTCCCCACACTCAAACACACTTCCCTTGGCTTTCCTTATCCCTCCTCCCTCATTCCCCTAAGTCAGAGAGCTAACCCTACTATGTACGCTAAGTTTTTGGCAAAAATTAGGGTTAGGAATGTGTTTTCATTCGTACCACTCATCCCTTCACTCCCTATCTGATTTTCACTTCCTTAAGCTTCCCAACACACCTCCCTACCACCCAATTTTTTCATACTAAGATATATCCTCCCTAACCCCTCTATCCCCTCATATCAAGACATTAACCCTAATCCCCTGTTTTCCCAAGTAAAACTTTGTTTCCCCCCCTTTCATCCATTTGGAGTTTTGTTGTGCAAATTCAAATCATGGAAAGTGAGAAGAAGTCATATAATAAAGGATTTCAAGTGCCTAAATTTGAGCCAGCTCACACCCAGGAGATCAATGCTTCACCTTTCATCAAAAAGTCATGTGAAGAAGTTGGTTTCCTAGGGTTTTGTGAGAAAATTGAGCAAGTGGGATACCATGCCAATTTTACAAGCCTCTCTGCAACCAACTTGAAAAGAGGAAAAACCACAATATCAGGGATAGGCTTCATCATATCATGAGACGTGATTGGCATAATTTTTAGAGTTTTGAGGTCATTTGACACACATAGGGACAATCTTACTTGAAAATTAGTTTCTAAAGGAAGATGAATTTGACAAGTTAAAGAGGTTTTGTCAATAATATACCAAGGAAAAAAAAAATCCTTCAATGTTTACATAGGTATCATATATTGGGAGATATGCACCTTTCTTGGACACCTATTTCAGAAAATCAAAATTTTCCAAGTTAATTTCTTGTTTATTCTGTGGCATGGATTCTGAGAAAATGAAAATGAATTTCCAACACTTGGGAGAGGTTTTTCTTCAAAACATCCTTATCTACAAAAAAAACTCCCACGTTTGCAAAAGGTTTAATGGTTAGAGAGATATTTCTCCATCATTGAGGCCTATGTTTGCAGAAAACCCATAGATTTTACACAGTTTTTGTCCAAAAAGGTAGCGTGCCCCACGCTATGTTTTTGTTGGGGGCCTCCATTTGACAAAAGATTTACATTTCTGGATTCCTTTTGACATCCAGATCAAAATTAACCAACTGGAGTTCCACTTCATCACATTTTGTCAAGTCAAAAAGTCAAAAAAGTAGTGAGAAAAATCTTTTTACCCTGTTTTTTAGCAGCCCGCTACGTTTTTGGAGTAGTTGTGGAAGAATTGAATTTTGGAGATCTTGGAGTAATCATTTTTAGTTCTTAGGGTTATATTATGTAGTATACATGTAAATATTTCTCCAGAATTTTATAGATCCTGATTTGGAGCACGGGAACCCCTCCAAAAGCCTTTTGCAAGAAGCACACTACGTTTTCCGCAGACACGCTAAGTTTTCAAGCAATTTGCTATGTTTTTGCCTGGAAGTGGTTTTTTTACTTTTCTCAGTCAAGTTCGAGGTTTCTTGATGTAATTTCTCATTTATGGTGCTGTATTGATGTATTGGGGTGTAATTATGTTTGTTAAAGTAAAAATTGAGTAGATTCATGCTTGTAGAGGTTTCCATGGTCAAATGAATAATCTTTAGGTGAATTTGGGAGTTTGTTTTAACCTCTCTAGTAATTAGGTTTGGTTAGAGAGATTTGTGTAAATTGATTCTATACTGTGAAATTCGACCCTTGAGAGAAGGGGATGTAGTTTTTGGTCTCTATGCAACCAGCCATAGAGAGAGTTGGATGTTTGAGAGTCTAGTGGAGCTATTGTACCTCATCATTTTATAGTAATATAAGCTAGTTGTAGCTATTATTCAGGAATTCATGTGGTATGATCTTATGGCAGTGTTTGTATTCTATAATTCAATTTTATGAATGAATAATTCATCGTCTTTCCATATATTTTCTTTCAATGATCTTCCTATGAGTTAATAAACAAAATTCTTAAGTTTAAGCTTTGTTTTGGTAGGAATTTCATGTTTTTGTTGTTCATATTCTGATAAATGAATCCATGTTTTCCATGCTAAATTTGATCATTTTCTTTTCTATCCTACACTACACTGATAAAGCCTCGAAGTGCCACTGAGACATACCTACCTTGATCTTTGATATTTCTGCATCTTAGTTCTTTGAAACCCTAGCCCTAGTTCCTTGGCTCATTCTTCATCTAGCAAGCCCTAAATTTCAAAACCGTAGAGCATAACATACCTTGCCTAATATCTTTTTCCCACTCCAATCATATTTAGCTGTGAGATTTACATAGAGAGCCCTCTCTAGTTTGGTAGGGCTAGCTGCTAAACCCTAAGTGGTCTAAGGTTAAATCTGTCTATCTAATCCAGGTGGATCTTCAGACACAATGGCATGGGAAAAGCTCAAAACTCAAAGTGGCAGAAAGGAAAGTATATTGACATCAGATCGAAGTGCTCATCGCCCTAATTCCAACGGTGTGAACGACACTCCAATCTAAGTCCGAATGAAGGAGATAGAAGCAGTCAAAGTTCTGGTTGACTTGCAGGAAACAAGGGAAAATGAGGCATTTTCTCTAAAAAAAATGGGTTTAAAGCCTTTAAAAGGTAAATTGCAATCGAAGGAGTCAAAAGGCAGGCTTAAGGCAAGGATGGAGGAACCCCCGGTTAGCGATCTCCGACTAATCGGAATTAGGGGCAAGTAATGGGTGATATTGGAGAAACAGAAGGCATAGACCCTTCCGATCTGAGACACGAGGTGCAATATCGGTGATCAGTGGGTTGGCACATCAGTGATCGACAGATCGGCATATAGGCGATCAGTGAATCGGCACATCAGCGATCAATGAATCGGGATATCGACAATTGGCGGATCAGCATAACGACGATCCATAGATCCAAAGGAAAGAACCCCCAGGCCATTATAGGTGCGATATGCTGATGTGATCTGCTGACAGCAATTGGTGATTGGCAATCAAGGATTCCCAAATACAATGGCCATGGACAAAACAATATGCCGACAATGATAAAGGACCGAACCCGATGGGTTTATAGACCCGATTTGATATATTTTGAAGTCTAGTTTTTCAGGATTTCTTTGTATTTCTTATGTAATGGGTTTTTTTATCATTTCACCATGTGATAGAAAATTGCGATAAAATTCCGGAACCAATGGGTTATAGACCCGATTGTATGAAATCTGAGTTCCAGCTAAAAGGCTTTTGGTTAGATTTTTCAGTGTATCCTGTGTATTATGGGTTTGAATGGAAAAAGAGTTATTTCAGGGTTTTGTTCAAACAGTCTCCATAATAAAAAAAACTGACCCCCAATTTCAGCATTCTGGTAACAAAACAATGACTATAAAACCCGATGGACATGGAAAAGTGCGGAGGGGAGAGGATTTTTGGCACGCAGTTCAAGGCAGAAGTAGTGCAAGAGGGCGAAAGTGCATTTTGTCTAAATTGGACAAATCTTATATGTTTTCAGCCCCTCTCAATGCCACAAACACAGTGGTTCTATCCATTTCTCCATCTAAGTTCTCCATTTCTCAGTCATTTTTCAGAATGGAGGTATAAGACTCCTTTTTATGTAACTAATGGTTGTATTCTCCTTTTTCATGCCATTTAATAAATGAAGGCTTCCCCATTGATCAAGTAGGGCCTGGAGACGTAGTCCAAGTTGGATGAACTACATTATCAAGTCTTGTTGTCTTCTTTCATGATTTTATGTGATTCTTCTTCTTTTCTCAAGGGCACATTAGATTTCTATGGTAGCTGAAATTTTCACATGTAATTATTTAATACATCTATAATCGAAAGATCCCTGGATCAAGTGGTTTCAGAGCAGGTCTTTTTAGATGTGAATTTCATGTTTGTATGCTAACAAGAAACAGGCTCTGAAGAGGTGAAGGGGAACTAGATCCTTTCGATCCCGAAGTAGGGCGTGCACATCGAAGGAGAGACATGGTAGAAGATGAGGCTCATCTTGAAGAGGAAGTAAACTTCCACAAGACCTTCTATAAAATGGAAAATTGTGTTGAGAAGCTGTTCTCAAGACTTGAAAAACTTGAAAGTGCAAAGAAAAGAAATCCAGAAGGACAAGGTTCAGTACATAAAGATGATGGAGGAGATCCACCTCCTTCTCCTTCCATGAGTGAAAGTTCTTCTTCCTCCCATCACCATCATTATAGGAATTCAAGGGATGCACACAAGAAACCTTTCTTTAAATTAGATGTCAAATTCGATCTTTCCATGTTTAATGGTGAAAGTAATGCAGAGAAGCTTAATAATTGGATTAGGCAGATTGAGATCTACTGTAGGATTCGATAGATCATGGAGGATGAGACAAAGATTCAGCTAGCCACTCTATAGCTGAGCAACACTGCTCTCGTCTTGTGGGAGAATAGATTGCAAAGCAATAAGAATGTGGGTAACCTTCTTTCCTCATGGCCTGATTTCATTTCATTTCTGCGTTAAAGGAACAATTTTATCCCTTGGGTTACAAGAATAAAGCATTAATAAATTGGCAGTATTTAAGGCAAGGAAAAGGTCAGGATGTTCAAAGTTTTACAGAGGATTTTACAAAGCAAGCACTTAACTTTGGTATTGCACTTGATACAATTGAAGTAGTAACTAAGTATATTGGATCATTACATAGTTACATTAGGCATTCGTTATTATTGTTTGAACCTACTGCCATTGACTCGGCCAGTGTAAAGGCCATTCATCTGGAAAATAGGGAAACACATGGACAAGATGACCACTCAAAGAGAACCACGACAGCCAAGAGAAGGGGAGCAAAGCTTTGTTGTACACATTGTGAGGAAGAGGGGCACGACAAAGAGAATTGCTGGAAGCTACACCCTAAGCTAAGACTTGAGAGGAACGACAGAAAGGGGAAGCAGAAGGTCATCGCCACCATGCAACAAAGCCCAGATTCCAAGTCATAGGAAGATGAGAAGGTCACAGCTACAGTATTTACATGAGGTAGGCCCATTGACTTGGGGTCCGACTCTAGCAATGAGCCGAGGTTTGCGGCACTTGGGATCGCGGCAGAAGGACCCATAGATTTGGGGTTTGATTCCATCACTGAATCAAGGATTTAAACCAATATAACTAAAAGGGCACTCCCCAGCAGGACTCCAAGAACTTGAGGAGATCAACCACCACACCCAAGTAGAGAATGCTAAGCGAAGGAGGCTTCTACAGGAGGCAAGGGAAGAAAATCAAATATTATTACGCTAGTTGCAAGCCAAGGACGCAGCCTTGGAAAAGCTTCATCATAGCCATCTCGATGTAAAAAGCGATTCTCCGATTTCATATGATTTTCATGATGATGAGTTTGCTGCCTTTGAAAAATATACTACAGGGATTGGATCCAAACTAATGAAGGAAATGGGATATCAAGGAAAGGGCCCCAACATCAAAGGCCAAGGCATCATAAACCCCATCAAAGTCCAGGAATTGTCGTGCCATGCAAGACTTGGATACACCAGAAAGGAGCTGGGGGAAAGCTCCAATATAGACAGTAACCAACCAACGACAGATGACGAAATTCCTTTCTCACAATCCAGCGATAGCGAAGGCTCCATGAACACTTATTGAAGGAAGACCAGGGGAAAGCGCCCCAAGGCAACCCCAAAAGTATGGAGGAGAAAGAATCATTGTAGTCATTGCAACCAAGAGGGGCACCAACAGACCTAATGTTTGATACTCCACACTCTAGAAACATCGCTAGAGGAGCCAAAAGGTGAACATGTTCAATAGATAAATCCACCCCATTCATGGTGGTCTACTTTATTAAGTTGGTTTTTTAGGGCTAGTAGCTTGTTATGGCCACCATTGTAAATCATACGTTGCAAGTAAATGTAAAAATGATGGTGTGTGTCCCATCACTTCAAAGATGAAACAATGATATTCTGGCCTTTCCTTATTAGTATTTGAGGCATTAATTACTTTTTATGTAATCCTTGGCCAATGAGTGTGTGCTATGAACTCTTGGAAAAGAGGGGTTGTTGAGTCATGTCTAGTGTGCATGATTGCAAAAGATGTACTAGTTTCACGTGCAGGAAATTGAAAGTGTGGATTGAGACAGCATGCTAAGTGTAAAAGCATTTGGCAGTCCAAAAGCTCCTCAATGGGGAGGATTGATCCAGGTGGATCTTCAGACATAATGGCATGGGAAAAGCTCAAAATTCAAAGTGGCAGAAAGGCAAGTATCTTGACATCAAATCGAAGTGCTCGTCTCCCTGATTCCATTGGTGCAAACGACACTCCAATCCGAGTCCGAATGAAGGAGATAGAAGCAGTCAAAGTTCTGGTTGACTTGTAGGAAACAAGGGAGAATGAGGAATTTTCTCTAAAAAATGGGTTTAAAGCCTTTAAAAGGTAAATCGCAATTAGAGGAATCAAAAGGCGAGCTTAAGGCAAGGACGGAGGAACCCCCGATTAACGATCTTCAACCAATTGCAATCAAGGGCAAGCGATGGCCGATATCGGAGAAACAAAAGGCATAGACCCCACTGATCTGATACACAAGGTGCGATATCGGCGAAAGGTGGGTTGTCACATCGGTGATCGGCAGATCGACAAATCAGCGATCAACGAATCGACACATCGACGATCAGCGAATCAGCATATCGGCGATCGACGGATCAACATATTGACGATCGGTGGATCCAAAGGAAAGGACCCCCGGGCCATTACAGGTGCAATATGCCGATGTGATTTTTCGACAGTAATCGATGATCGGCAATCAAAGATTCCCCGCTACAATGGCCATGGACAATCGTAGGAATTTATAGGGTAAGTTCCTCAGACAGAACACCAAAGGACACCGCTCACAAACAAATCACAGATCAATACACCAGTATTTTGACGTGGTTAAAACCCTCAAAGAGGGAAACAGTCCATGGCCTGAGCCA
>APFE030217546.1:0-10152 GCA_000404065.3 Pinus taeda | reverse complement strand
TAATTAGCCCACATTTTATTTAAAAATTAATTTATTTTTTTATTTTCGCCCAGGGCAGATACGCTAACCAAAATGGGATTTTCTTAAAATCGCCCCATTTTGATATTTACGAAATCAGATTTTCTTAAAATCGCCCCATTTTGATCTTTGCTCCTGGTTTTGGGAGATCAAAATCACGATTTCTAATTTACGGTTTGGTTTTTTCTGGTTTGGTAGTGAAATTGTGAAGATCGATTTGGTCTTAAAAGGTTAAATTTGTTTTGAAATGTAGGGCGGAGCTTAATTTTTTCCAAATGGAGGGCTCCCTGTTTTCACGGATTCAGCCCGCTGTTTTCATGAATTCCGCTGTTTTCATGAATTCCTGATTCATGGTGTATATGGCTCCCGCTCCCTGTTTTCATGAATTCATCATATATAAAATTGTTTTGAAATAGGTTTTTTTATCGTAGTTCACCAATCTTGGTTTCTTGGATTTGAACGGCTTATGCCACTACAGCAGCAACAACAGTCGGTATTTTTGTTGGCTGAGCGCGAGAAATTAAGCCCCGCGGGTCCTGCCCATCTGTAGCCGGCTTTTGAATCAGGGTAAGTTGGCATATTTCTTGTTTTTCTTCAAGATTGAAGTACAGGAGAAGATAGTTCAGATTATCAGTTAGGTGGATTCATGCCTCCAGCCATTCATCATCACTAATTATTCGCTCTGGTTGACTCCTGTCCATTCTTGAAAGGCCTTGTGGAAATCACAATTTGATAACCTTCCTGACCCACCAATATCTTTGTCATTGCTTTTGTGCAGACTACGGGGACAGAATTAAGGATTATCCATAAATATTTCTTCCAGCATTTGCTCTTGTTTAGCTAGTGGAGAAAATAAATTTTACTAATCTCTGTTTGCACCGTCAATTTTTACTCGGTTCTCATCTCTGCTTGCACTGTAATTCTCTTGGGTTTGTCCAATAAACTCCCTCGCTGACCTCTGCTTGTGTTATTCTTTTCTGGACGTCATTATTCTCTATTTTGTGAATGATAGGATCCATTGTACCGCTTGCAATTCCAGGGCTGTGAGTGTAACGAACATCCTCCTACACAGACCAAAGATCCGGAAAGCAAGAAGCAACGAGCTTTGAAATATATTCACTAATGACCATGAGATATAAGAAGGGAGATGGCCATGGATGTCTTCTTCATTTCTGTTATATACTGTCAATTTCCAGTAAAGTCTGTTACTTCTCACTTGATTTCTAACAAAATGACGAACGGTTTAGTGTAAGGCACATATGACAGAGCATGGAAGGTTCTTATTACAATAGAAAAACTATAGCAATGTAGCCAGGATTTCATTTGAAGAAGATGACAGGTTCAAATTTTATTATAACTGTTAAACCAAATGATAGATTTGAATCAGGAGCGTGTTGCTAAGTTGGTTGACTTGGATGATGTTGTTTACTCAGATAAGAAGAAAAATCTTACCTTATATACTCGAGTCCAGAACACCAATGTTGGATATGTACGAGGACAATATTTTGTCTTCCCCGTGCAAATCTTAAAAAAAAAATTGCATAATAAATAGAGCGACATCAGCACGTGTAGTACTGAAAAGACCAATTTGGAAGGCATTGTTTCAGAGCAGCAAACATTGCAGTGATCAGAATGTCAGGAATGATAAAGGAACTCTGTATTGCTGTTGTTGTTGTGCCATGATTGACCTCCTTTTCCTCCTATACCAAGATAATCTAATAAGAGGAGGTCAGGTCACTGAAGAAGGAATTCTACAGTTTGATGTTAATGGTTGGGGACTTATGGATATGATGCTTCAGAGTATGCTATGACAAGATAGCTGACTCTGAAATCTGATGTGTAGATTTCTGAAAAATTCCTTAAATAACTGATCTTTGTCACACAGCTGATAAACAACGCATGGTTGGTATGAAGCCCTTGCTGTTGCCATGAGGTGTCTCCAGGAGTGAGCTACATAGTCGCCTATTGATTGCCATTTAAGGATATCATGGAAAGGTGAAGCTATTAGAGAAAAATACTGCAACAAATTTTGAAGGCTGATGATGCTTGTTTCAGGACTGTGGAGCACTCCTAGCTTGAGAGCATATCTGAATGATGTTACAAAAGATTTTTAGGTACCTATATAAGTGCAACAACATTTTATTGGGTGAAAATGTCTGAGCCAACCCAAAATATAGAGTGGGCTGACATGTTTAAGGTCTAGAGCCGACCTGAAAAGTGAAGTTTAAAAAGGGGTCAACCTATACATATGACCTGGAGCCGACTTTTAAATCCAATATGAATTTGACAAGCACCCTTTGGGATTTCCTTGAGGGTTGTTTGCACATGTTGAATAAGTGTTAGTGGACCTTCATGGCAGCATAGCTGTAATGGGCAGTGGTCACTTTAAGGGGTACCAAGGACTATATATATTGCTCATGTAGAGAAAAGAGATTCTCATCTTAAGGCGTTCAATGATCACTTGTAAGTAGACTTGAAGAAATTGTTTGCATATTGTTACTCATCCATACATCCATATGCATGGGTAACTCTAGGAGAAAAAATTTCTCCTTAGATGCAAATCTCCAACCAGCAGCCTTATATGATGATTGTCAGATAATAACTTTTCAGATGCCTCTTGCCCACGATCAGATTGCTTGCCAAATGAACTATCCAATGTCTCATGCAAAGTGGTTACATTTAATGTTTTAGGGAAACTAAGGATCATGCATCGAAATCAGATAATGGATTGTGATGTTTGGAAGTTGTAGTACCTGTTTCCTTATTTCAAATTGGTGGTCGATATTTCTTCCTAGTCAAGTGTACCGCTTGGCGTTTTTATTTCATTGTCTAGGAGGGCATGAATAGGAGGCTTTGATTGATGTAGTGTGTCCATATCCTTTCATACTTAACTTACCATTTTTCCTGAATATGTTATCCCTGATTTTGTTTGTTGTTGTCAGTCACGTGTACTAGATCCCTACTTGCCTCATTCAATGAGAAGAGGGACTTAGAAATTTTCTAGAAGTTGATGCAACTGCAAAAAGAAATAAAAAGATAAAAGCAAATGCCAAAATATCAAAAGTACAAAACAATAGCAAGGGATTCATGCCTCCTGCAGTTGGAACAGGGGTGTTCCATTGGTTTTGAAGCAATACATACTTAGCGTGACACTTAGCGGCAATACATACCTAGCGTGACACTTAGCTACATAAACAGTTGCATTGAAACTGACTTACTGAGACAGACATCCTTATAGTTTGTAATTTCTCAATACTGCTTTGCCGTGATTGACAAAACTATTCGCCACTTGTTAATATGTTAAGTATATCTTTGTCTGCCTTACAGGAACCCCCAATAGGGTATCCTCTAGAGGAGTGTCATTTGGAGTAGAGTAAGAAGTGCTTGAATCAAAGCCTTCACTCCACTATGATGGGAGGTACTTCCTTGAAAGTTGACCGTAGATTCCAGCATATTGGGATAAGAAAACACAGTTATTCGATGGAACTTATCTATTGCCTAATCTCTGTACAGAGGCATCTTGAAGCTGGGATTTGGTCCCTTGAAGTTGAGAGCCTTCTGAAGCTGCGATTTGGTCTCTTGAAGTTGAGAACCTTTTGAAGCTGGGATTTGGTCTTGTGAAGTTGCTTTTTAGGGAGTGAGAACTTCAATAGTTGTTGGTCTCACTTGCAAGGAATTAATGCTGGAAGCCAATCCTTCACAGAGAGTTGATAACAGAGGAAGCACGGAGAGAAGGAAAGCGTGCCCAATATAACCTGCTAGCTGAGTCATAATGTTATATGTTGAAGCAAAGATACCACAGCTCCTCCTTTCTTCCATACTAAGATCTTAGTCCTGATAACATTAAGCTTTCCTTGTTTTTTTTGTGTTTCATTTTCATGGAAAATTCGGACATGTTTATATTTTTTTCCAACACAATGTGCTTTCCCTCCCAAACATGGAATTTCCTTAGAGACTCTCTAAATCTGTTTATGTTTCTTTCTATCTCGACATTCAAAGAACTTGAAATTCCCATTTATGGAGCTACTACTACTTGTCAGTCTCTAAGTACTGTTAGATCTTCTGAGGTGTTCTTTTGTAAGTTTCAATATAAGTATTCCTTTTGAGTGATGCTAAGGATTCTACGTAGTTGTTGGTTGGTACTCAAATGTCCCAAGTTAAATTTTCAAATACTCTTCCTTTTGGTGTTAAGATTATCCATGCCTTAGTGCATTGTGAATTTGTGTAAAATAAACTTAGATAATAGTAAGAAGAGTAAATTGGAATTTGTAGGGTATTTAGCTAGGTAAGAAATTGGTTTCCTTCATATGCTTCTCAAAATCTACCCAACTGAATTTGCCTCCATTATAATTGATTGATTGGATAGAACTGTCACTTCACATTTTTACAGACAATGGAAAGCTGCAAAATAAACAAGCTCACATTTGAAGGAATATATTTGTGTGTTTCTATCGTTTTTGATGCAAGAAAATTCTGCTCTATGTATATTAGGTGGAGACTTCACTTATGATTAGACCCTCCTTTGGATGATTTGTATTGCCAGACTATAAAAAGGCTGCTAGGAAGAAATTTTAACCCCTAGAAAGTTACTGAATCTGCTCACATAGATATAATTGTTAATTGTTTTTATATTAACAGAGATTTGAGAAAAAAAGGCATGGAGTATAGCCAAAATCCTCCAAAGACTTGAGAGGACGAAGTTCGAACACATAAGGCTGCTTAAATGTGGCTTATGTGAAAGGGGGCCACACAATTGTTGCTTCAGCCAACAGATGGGGAAGAAGTGTAAACGTTTCTCCTGATATTAGTGTGTTAAAATTCATGAATTTTCAGAGCTCCAACCTACTGTGTTTTGAGGAGGATATATGTGTTCTCACATATGCTTAGGACTCAACAGACACCAAAAACATATGGTAAAAATGTATATGAATTTGTTAGCTGGTAAGAAATGGTTAACAGGAATAAACTTGGGATGATTGAATGATGCAATGTTCATTTTTAACTTTTCAGTTGCAAGAAATGTTATGCATTGTTATAAATTATAGTAGAAGGGAAGTCTTTTAACCTATAAAATCAAGTTCTTGAAAAAGAAAAATATTCAAACCCTTTCATTTTTTATCACTGATTTACAGGATGATCAGTGACAGTTCAGTTTAATACTGTCTTGGCAGCAGTTACTCTGAACATGTAAATCAAGTTCTTGAAAAAGAAAAATATTCAAACCCTTTCATTTTTATCACTGATTTATAGGATGATCAGTGACAAAGTTCAGTTTAATATTGTCTTGGCAGCAGTTACTCTGAACATGTGATCACATTGCCATCCATTTACTCTCGTAACCACATCCTTTCAGCTCTTTCCGTGATTTTCTGAAGTAGTTTTAATATACTTAGTCAGGATATGATTTTGTATTTACAGTCTTGTTAATTTATATAATTGGATTGGATTGCACAGGCTTTCACCAATGCAGGTATGGATATGAAAATATTTCGGTTGTTGAATCAGTTGTAGATGGATATGCAGCAGCAAAAATTCCTCTAGAAACGATTTGGACAGACATTGATTATATGGATGACTATAAGGATTTTACTCTAGATCCTCTGAATTTCCCTGAGATGGAAATGCAAAAGTTTGTTGAACGAATCCATGCTAACGGGCAGAAATATGTTCTGATTATTGATCCAGGTAGGTTCAATTTGTTATTGTCCTAGAATTGGAGAAAAAGAACAGAGAAAGAAATAAGAACTGAACTGAGCCTTGTTAGTATATTCTGAACATACAATTCATTTGCTTAATTGTGCAGGAATAAGCTTAAATGAAACATACAAGACTTTTCAGAGAGGGATACAAGATGACATTTTTGTTAAACGAGGAGGTGTGCCATATTTGGCACAAGTGTGGCCAGGCCCAGTATATTTTCCAGATTTTCTCAATCCCAATACGCAGTCATTTTGGACAAAAGAAATCTCTGAGTTTCATGAGACAATTGCATTTGATGGTCTTTGGCTTGATATGAATGAAGTTTCAAACTTCTGTAGTGGGGTCACATGTTCCTTGCCAAAGGAAGGGGATTGCCCACGGAAAGATTCACAGAAAGATTGTTGCTTAGTTTGTAGCGATGCGAACACCACCAGATGGGATGATCCCCCTTGCAAAGTCAATGCTTCTGGAACACATAGACCACTGGGTAACAAAACCATGGCTGCTAGTGCAGTTCACTATAATAATATCTTGGAGTACAATGCTCATAATCTATATGGGTTATCAGAGGCTATTATGACAAACACAGCATTGAAATCAGTAATAAAGAAGAGGCCATTCATACTATCCCGTTCTACCTTTATTGGATCAGGGGCCCATGCTGCACATTGGACAAGAGACAATGCTGCAACATGGGATGATCTCTAGTACTCCATACCTACAATGCTGAGTTTTGGATTGTTTGGAGTCCCAATGGTAGGTGCTGATATTTGTGGATTTTCAAAAGACACAACCAAAGAGCTTTGCAATAGGTGGATTCAATTAGGTTCCTTTTATCCTTTTGCTAGAGATCACTCAGATAAGGGAACGAAGCACCAAGAGCTTTACCTGTGGAAATCAGTCACAATGTCTGCAAGGAAAGCATTAGGTCTGAGATACAGGCTTCTTCCATATATCTACACATTGGCATTTGAAGCTCACACTAAAGGATCTCCCATTTCAAGGCCTCTGTTCTTTACATTCCCTGAGGATCCTAATACACTGGGAATCAGCACCCAGTTTCTATTGGGTAAAGCGGTCTTGGTCTCCCCTGTTTTAAAGCAAGGAGCAAGTACTGTGGATGCTTATTTTCCAAAGGGAACTTGGTACAATTTGTACAATGTATCAGAGTCAATAACAGTTGAGAGTGGCACATATGTTAGTCTTCTTGCTCCACTAGATACCATCAATGTCCATGTATTAGAGGGGACTATTTTGCCGATGCAAGAAATGGGTATGACAACTAGGGAAGCCAGAAGAAGCCCATTTAGTCTGGTGGTTGCCTTGGGTGGTAGGAAGGAAGCATATGGGGACCTATATGTGGACAATGGAGAGGATTTGGAAATGGTAATAGAGCATGGCAAGTCAAGTTATATAGAGTTTTATGCAGATATTGTAGAGCGAGGAGTGAGACTGAGATCAGAAGTCCAAATGGGGGAATATGCAATTGGGGAAGGATGGCTTCTGGAGAACATTACAGTTTTGGGAACTACCACTGTTGTTCGTTCTCATAATGCTAATTCATACATGAAATTGGAGGCAATCAGGGATAAAATGATTCTGGATGTTTCAGCATCATTCTCTATGAAGAGAATCAAAACTGATTTTAGACCTGAAATGGATCGTTATAATAGCCTTGAGGTTGATGTTGTTTTAGTGATTTCAAATCTCTCTTTCGATCGGGAAGAACTTTGAGCTTGTTATACCGTGGGAGAAATGATTGGGTAGTGTTGTACGTTCACATGGTAAGGAAATATACTCACTCGTAGGTGTGTTGTGTACTGCAATTTAAACATAAGATGTTGTTATAATACCTGATTGTTTTCTGTTGAATTCTTAAAATGCATCCATAAAGCTGATGAGATTCTTGTTTCAATTTATAGGTAAAATTGGACGCAAGGACAAGTTTCATCAATTGCCACACTTGTGTGTGGTGTGGTGTGTACTTCTGCATTAACACGGTAACCTACTACATGGGGAGGACTCGAACTTTGACTCTCCACCTTAAATGTTGAATAACGTTCCGAACTAGTCATGGGACACTCCCTATAAACTTATATGGGTTTGTGCCAAGATCAACGATATAGAATAATCACCATCTAGGTTTTCCCATGGTGGCATTATGATATACATTAAACTGAACAAACAACCACATCTCCGATAATTACTCTAAAATTTTGTCAATTAATTATAAGACTGAAATCATAAAAAAAATGTTGTGAGTTAATTATAGGAGTGAAATCATAAAAGACATTCTTTTTTTTTCCAAACGCGGGGAGAAATTTTTTTCCCAAAAGAGGGAAGATTTTTTTTTCCAAAAATAAGACATTTTTTTTTTTTCAAAATAAGAGATTTTTTTTTCCAAAAGAAGGAACAGGTAATGTTTTGTTTTAAGTTTTATTTATTCATCACTCACTTGAACTTGTGTCTTAAAGAATTTCCTCCGGCCACTAAGGTACTGCTTGATAAAACAGTTAATTTCAACTTTTTTCTTTGTTAACTTTAATAATATATAAGAATTGATTTCTAATTTACAATTTTTGAATCTGAAAACTTATATATGTATATAATATTTAGCATTACAATAATAATATTATATAAGAAGATCATTTTGAAGTTTAAGAAGAATTAAGGTTGATGAGAAGAAATCAATGAAAAGTTGTTATTATGGAAAAATTGATAAATTTATGTTTTTCTCTCAAAAGTCTTACCACATGGGCAATGTTTGGTGTAGTACAAACAATAATATACATCAAACTTTCAACAATGTTTCCATAAAGAACACAAGACATGACTTCTACTTCTTCAATCTTGGGACACTAAGACTTTGGAAACAGAGAAGGCTTTGAATCTGAAATTATATATGTATATAATATTTAGCATTACAATAATAAAATTATATAAGAGGATCATTTTGAAGTTTAAGAATGATTAGGGTTGATGAGAAGAAATCAATGCAAAGTTGTTATTATGGAAAAATTGATAAATTTATGTTTTTTCTCTCAAAAGTCTTACCGCATGGGCAATGTTTGGTGTAGTACAAACAATAATATACATCAAACTTCCAACAATGTTTTCATAAGGAACACAAGACATGACTTCTATTTCTTCTATCTTGGGAGACTATTCTAGAGATAACTTTACATCTATAGGAATATGAACATTTTCTCATCTAGATTTCTACATATTAAAGCTTTGTAGCATTGTCTTAATATATTTCTTCATATTCAATTAAAGTTCTTGTTTAAACAATCTCTTTTAGTTTGTAATGCCAAGATTTTACATTCTTGATAACTTTCCTTGTTGTCTTTCCAATTAACAACATACATTAGCATATAATGCCACTTAAACAAAATGACCAGTGACATGTGTCGAATGCACACAATGACTAACGTTACTTCTTGGAAATCCAAGGCTTAATATATAAGTGTCAACTTTTCATATCACATTCTTAGAGATTGTTTTAGCAATGTAGGACTTTTTTTATTTTCAAAACAACTTATTCTTTCACTTATTGTAAAATCTTTTCATTGTTCTATGTGGATTTCTTCTTCAAGATCCACATATAGGAATGTTCTCTTGATATCCATTTGTTCTACTTCAAGATCAAATACAATGATGATAAACAAAATAATTTTAATTGAAGTTAACTTAGTAATAGGAGGAAAATCTCACCAAAATCAATTCCCTCAACTTGGGAAAATCCCTTGAATAGCAGGTGAGTTTTGTACTTCTCAACTTCACATTTTATGTTGAACTTATTCTCGAACACCCAGTTGCTACCATCAAGTTTGTTTTTGGTAGATAACTTGACCGAATCCCATGCCCAATTTTTGTCCAAGGCTTCCATTTTTTTAACCATGGCCTTGTTCCAAAGTTCATTTTTGTTTGAATCCACTGCCTTCCTAATAGTTCCAGGATCATAATCCATGGAAGATGAAAGAAAATAAGAGAAAAAACTTGGGGGGCTATACCTTTCCATTGGTCTTCTTTCTCATAGAGTTGTCAGATTCAATTTCCAAACGTTTTAATTACACTATAGAGTTGAGTTCTGAGAGAGTTGTGATTCACAATGTTAAGTATAGTAGCTATGACACTTGAATGAAGACAAGCATAGTAGAGGTATCAGAGTCTGTTATAAGCTTACCTACATATTATAAGGGACTTGGTTGGTTTTTTTATAATTTTATAAACAAGTTCCATGTCATGGAAATGTGAAAAAAAATAGTGATATTGCCACCATGTGGCTCTTGTCATATATGGTTTTATACTTCTTCAAAAAATTATCTAAGAGTTCACAATGCTAAAATTTACTAGGACTTTACAAAGTTTTATTATTTAGTGAAAGACTCGCCAAGACCTTACAAGATTTTATAATTGAGTAAAATATTCGCC